>NMRB01000583.1:303309-324293 GCA_002633025.1 Notospermus geniculatus
ATCTTTCTAGTGGTTATTTGTTGATCTCGTCAGGTTAGTATGGGGTTATATGTGACAAAACGGCCTGTATTTGGGTGATCACATGATGATGGTGATGTACACACATGCCATGTACATAGACACTGTGCATTGCCAGCCCTCTGCTGGCACACTGCCAGGTAAAAAATCATGATTTTCCAGCTCATGAGGTTTTATGTGTCTGATAATATCATTTCTCAACAAAGAGTCACAAAATAATGGGAATATTTGAATTTTTCAACTTGAATTTGAAAATTGAAAATTTGGCAGAATGGTTCCTGAAACATGCCTCCTAAAAACAGCCATAACTTTTTTAATAGTGAGAATTTTCAAAAACGGTTTTCACATTTGTTTATGGCTCAAAAAGAGCTTCATTTTGATGTATAATGTTACAGGATTTGATGGAAAACAAAAATTGATCCGAAGTCGCTAAATAGGGCCATTTACCCTAAGCGGTAGGCCTAGCTAAGCTGGTAGGCCTAAGAGACAGCACTGCCACTGCAGTGTCACTCATGCACTGTCGTGTCAGTGTCATGTCAGGCATGCATGCAATGCCTGGCATGCCTGGTGAGCAATGCAGAGCGTGGATGGTGAGCAGAGTGCAGCACAGTGTTGTGCACTCTGTCCTGTGCATGCTCTGCACTATATATAGGCCTAGGCCTACCGGTAGGCCCTCTATACACATGGCCATGCTGCATGATTGATATAGATCGTTTCCGCGCAGGGAATTTTGGGGCGGTTGCTGTGAGTTACGTCTTCACGACGTCGCGTCATACGCATGCGTCGCCAGCTGGGTGGAAGAACGTCACATCGTAGGCCCTAATGGATTTTCCATTGAAATTTTTAGGATTCAGGCGTAAAATTAACACAGTAGGCTATAGATCAGATTACATCCAAACTTGCACAGAAAGGTAGTTAGGCCTACGGGTGAAATTTCACATTTCTGGCCAAATTTAGTATGTAGCTTAATTGAATGCCAAGATCGGCAAATGTCAGTAATGTAGGCCTATAGTTTTCTTGGACAATCGCCGCACAATTTATATGAAAGTCGACTGATGCTACCTGGAACGCTTGATCTCTATGCCATATCGATTTCATAAAATTTAGCCGCTTCAAACACCACGAATGCGGGGGGCAAACTTACTGGAAAATGCCTTAAAACTTTCACATTTTCCACCCAGCTGGCGACGCATGCGTATGACGCAACGTCATGAAGACGTAACTCGTAGCAACCGTCCCGCGAGAAACGATCTATACAATCTCTCAGTGTGCTGTGGTGTGTGTGTGTGTGGCATGCATCGCCATCGAAATCGATGCCATCGGCCTGGCCCTAGCTACCGGTAGCTAGACACTGACAGGCGAAAGTCGGCCATGACAGGAATGAGTTTAAAAGAAACTTTCATGTTGTTGGCTTACCAGGCAACCAATAGGCCTACAATATGCTTTAATTTTCATGCCAGAAATAAGCCTAGGCCTAAAAGGAAAGAACGTTAGAAAAAAGACACTTTGGTCACATCGCTCACACTCTCACAGCGCCACATCGTGACGTGAGTTTGCGGGTTGCCCATCGATTTAACACGCTTTTCCATCTTTCAGACTTGAGGGCAGTGGAAAATACACCTTCCCAACAGAGACAAGATATGAGGGTGACCTGAAGGATGGAAAGTTCCATGGAAAAGGAACGTTATATTTTCCAAATGGAAGCAAATATGTTGCAACCTGGGAGCATGGAATAGCTGTGGAGGTATTCAGTCATAGAGGAATGGTTCTCCTGGATGAATCAGAGAGAACAAATAGGCAAACAGTGTTTCCGCGAGAGGGTACTAAGGGTACTATGCTAGTACCCTCAAAGGAACAGAAAAGGGCCATTTTCTTTAATTTCATGAGGTTTATGTTGACTTTGAAGAAATTAGTACCCTCAAAAAAATTTCTGGTAGAGACCCTGGAAAAAGAAGTTTCTTTACATTACTGCCTAGATTTACATGACATAGGCCTATTGCCCTACTGAAAAGTCAAGAAATTGTTTATCAATGATAAATTCACCCTAAAGTGATGATGTGTATTGCAGGGAAAGTACACATTCGCTGATGGACTTGAATATGAAGAGGAGGACTGGTTATATTGCGATGGATATGACAGACGATTTTACACAGAGATCTGCAATGGCTTAAAACCTGCTGGTAAGAAATCTGATCATCATAGAAGAAAGTTTAGAAAAACTGACTTGTTCATTCATGGAATGAGATTAAAAATAATTGGAAGGAACTTAAAAAGCAACTTCTCCTCAGGACTTGGCCTCTGAGTTCCAAACAACTGACCATCTAGACTAACACTGCAGACACTTGTTGAGGCAATAGATTTCAAAGTGAGGAAATGCGTTTGTAATTGGCCGTTGGGGATAGGTACTGTCCAATAGACTATATCACTATCATATCAGACTGTGGTTGTTCCAATCAGAAGTTGCTATGTAATCGTGTTTTCTTAGTAGTACTAAGTCCAGAGGTGTGCAACTCATAAAAATTATGAGAACACCAACAAGAAGATTTATGGTGGTTTACCGAAAACTGATTATCATATTCATATGAAAATGATATCTGGCATTTTTCTTTTTCAGGTCGCTCACAACTGACGAATCGAATTCCACCTAGAGATATTCCAGAAGGTTGTTATGATTGTGGAGATGGATTTTATAACCCTAAAACCAGAGTCATTGTTGATTATAACCACAAATTCTTAAGAAATGCTGGTGAGTAATTTGTGCTAGTTAGTTGTATTTGACTCCCTGCACACTACAGGAAAATGCAGAGGTGGCCACCTAATCTTATTATTCAGTCTTCAAAAAAGAACATTCAAAACCATTGCTGACAAGATGGGAGGGTGTCTATAAAGGATTTTGTCAACTTCACCATTTGGCTACAAAAATTCCTTGATTTTCACCATTTTAATCGCCATTAGTCCTTTCTATTTCCATTGGCAGTATCTCAATCATAGATATTGTAGACATTTAGCCAAACGGCTACCTTTGAACAACTGAACTTTTCGAGCACTGTCTGTGATGAAGTGATCTCACTGATATGAGCCTAACAGCTAGCTGACTATCGGGTCCAGTGCTTGGCCAAATTGGATCTGACCTGAAGCCTTTATTATAATTAAGTTATCCTCATTTCAGATGATGATGAGCATGATTGGATTGTGAGAACCTGTCGGAAGGGTTGGGACGAGTTCGTCGGACAACAATCACTTGAACTTGGAGCAGCCTAGACATTCACCAGTCACTTCTTTGTCCTTCTACTCAGTGATATATTCTTTTATGAACTGCATCAGAGACAGAGAGAAGAAAATAAGTCCTGTTTCTGGTTATTCTTAAAAATAGCATTTTCATTTTTAAAGCTTGAATTGTGATATTCGTGAATGATATCGTTTTGTACGAAATTTATTCGCAGAAGATAGACTTGCTAAGGAAACAATGTTCACATTTACTTTAAGTTTTCTTTCACAGTAGGCCTATCAATTGTTGAATTTGAGAAATGACCATTCCTCAGTGTTGAATTTACAAAAATGAGTCATTTTAGCTGTTGCTTTCATCAGTTTGTAGTACCTCTATTCAACTCTATATTTAGGATGACATTGAGACTATATTTTCAGAGGTGTACTGTCTTTGGAGGACACAATGAATAAACTGTGGAGGTCACAATGAATGTAAACTGTCTGTGGATGTCACATTGAATATAAACTGTCTGTGGAGGTCACATTGAATATAAACTGTCTGTGGAGGTCACATTGAATATAAACTGTGGAGGTCACATTGAATATAAACTGTCTGTGGAGGTCACAGTGAATACATTAAACTGTCTGTGGAGGTCACAGTGAATATATTAAACTGTCTGTGGAGGTCACAGCGAATATAAACTGTGGAGATAACAAGAACAACAAACCAACTTGGGGCAAGCTTAGTGGTCTTCAAAGGCCTTCATGCAGAGATAGTCCATTGAGTTGAATTGACCATGCTGTATGGAAACTTGTAGTATGTTTAAATCATCTGACCCTGATGGGCTTATGTCAGTGAAACCCCTAGTAATTGGACAACAGTGAATTTAGGGTTTACTCTAAACGGTCCAACGCACATTGCTTTCTAATCAGCTGAACCTTGGTTCGAAATAGAACATTTGCAACTGGGCTTTGATTCGAGATTGAACACAGGCATGGTGCATTTCAATAGCCAGACTTCACCAACAATACCAAGGTCTGCCTGACAACCAAAGGGTCCTCCCATCGGGGTCCAGATGATTTAAACGTACTTAAGTGTGTAAAAATGATGTAAGTCTTCATTATGAATCTAAAATGCCATTTAATATGTACAGTTCTGAACATCTTCTAGTTTTGGTTCATTTGTGGTTCCTCAGCGACACCCTCCATCCATGTGCCCTCGACAGATCTGATATGGGCGCTTCAATCCAAGTCTCGATGCTGACGAAAGCGATGGCCTAGACTGTACACTTGTCTGATGTCTTGCAACCATTCGCTGGAATCCCAGACCTAGATCTACCGTGAGTGCGTCGGTGTAACATTTGTAGTTGTTGCCCGTCTTTCAGTGTTCCGATACAACAGACTGACAGGAAAAGCCATGACCGGAGACACATTCGCAGACGTGACAATCTTTTTTTAAACAATTCCCCCCCAAAAGTGGGCGACACTGACCAGTTGAGAATAAAAGTAACGAACCAGCGGCCTCATCGCCCACAAGCGACGCTCTTTCCATTTGCCACCGTGCTCTTCGCACTGACGGACTTGCTGTCAAAAGCTGGCGGAATCATCGTTTCCAGGTGACACTGCCGTCTCCGAGGTTGAATTAACGTCCAAGTTCGTGTCCCTTGGCAAGCCATCACGGTGAGACAAGATAGAGCGAGGTAAATACGCCGCATACGTCATCAACGGCTATCATACATGTATGTGACCCGTCACAGCAAAACTAGGCGCATGTCACTCAGAAGGTTGACCCTCAACGAACTAAGATGACACCGGGAGAGAATGAAAAGAAATAGACTGTTTCAGATTTCAAAATAGACAGACAAAATAGTGAAACTGACAAACATTTGGTCTCAACCTGCCAAGCCAACGACCGACATGCGCCTGGCTTTGCTGTGACCACAGGGACTTGAGGCATGCATTGCAGGGGTGGTGGGCGTGTTACAGAGGTCCAATAACAAACCCCCGAGTAATGACCCGGTATACTGACGTATACCTAGTATTTCTACTAGGTATACGTCAGTATACCGGGTCATTACTCGGGGGTTTGTTATTGGACCTCTGTAACACGCCCACCACCCCTGCAATGCATGCCTCAAGTCCCTGTGGCTGTGACGGGTCACCATGGTCACATAGCCCCCGAAACGCCAACGCCAACGTCTTTCCTTTAGTTCACTGCTCTCTTCGTGGCACCGAACAATGGGTTTGGTGTTTCGGGGGCTTTGCGAAAACTCTCTAGGCCTATTATCGTCCAATGCCGACGAGGACACAACCTGAGCTTGATATCGCCGCTGGTCACCTCGCAAGGCCAAAGAATCCGTAAGCGTTTAAATAATTTCGGGCGGTGGGATGTCGCATCTTCTGTCCATAATCCTTGCCTCGGAAAAAATCATTGTTGGACATCGCACGGCTGGAAATGGATCTTTGGGAGGGTGGGGGGTTGGCAGCATCCGAAACAGTAGCCAGCAACAGTATGCCAGTGTTTGATTTTGCAATCAGTGTTCCTAGTCCGGCGTCGCCTCGTGTGGGGGGGGGGGGGGATTNAACACCAAGTACGAAATACGAAATTCAACTTCATTTCCAGGACCTTCTGGAGATTGGTAGGCCTACCACTGTGACAAATGTCCCTGCTGCTATAGTGCGTCTTTAGCATATCATGTAAGACCGAGAGAGTTATGGTGCATCTTGAATTTTTAAATTTTCACTTCGTCGCTACGATCGTAGTAATAGGAGCTGTCAGCGAGTTGACCACTAGGTGTCACTAGGACCCAATTCAATGCATCTAGCGGACCCAGTCATTATCGATCGAGCAGCGATCATAATAGATTTCCTGTACATTTGGTCCGCTAAGACTGTGCTGCCATCTGTTAGCGATATGCGCGGCTGACTGCTCCTATTGGAAACGAACGATTTCGATGTTTGATATACACCGTAACTCTATCGATCTAACGTCATACGCTAAAAGACGCTCTTGCATCAGGCGATATTTCTGGTACCAACCATCTCCTAAAGTAATACGAAGTACAAGTATGAAGTACAATTTCATATTTCGTACTTCGTGTTTCGTCAGATTTGCGAAACCTCACTATTGATCAGTTGATCGATCACTAATCAGCACCGGCTCTTGTTCGCGCGACGGCTCTTGCCTCGTGTGCGGGGAGGGGGACGGAAAACTGTTGTGTGCAGTCTTCGTGTGCCAGGCTTTTAAGGCGGGCTTACATCAGTGGTGCCCGGTATTGGGTGTATCTGATTTTCATATTCGTATTAGGGAGGTTTCGCGAATCTGACGAAACACGAAGTACGAAATTCAACTTCATTTCCAGGACAGTGCGTCTTTTAGCATATCATGTAAAACCGAGAGTTTTATGGTGCATCTTGAATTTTAAAATTTCCACTTCGTATCTCCGAAGTGGAAAAGAAAGACAAATTTCAAAATTTAATACACACCGTAATTCTATCGATCTAACGTCATACGCTAAAAGAAGCTCTTGCAGCTGGCGACATTTGTGGTACCAACCATCTCCTGAAATACATTAGGCCTACGTCATGGAAGTGAAGTCCAATTTCGTAATTCGTACTTCGTGTTTCGTCAGATTTGCGAAACCTCCATATTGTTACACAGTGTGAGGGGCGATTCTCTGGAAAGTGGACTCACTTTGAATATAGGTCTACATGGACAGATGACGATACGTCATACAACAACGATGCCCGAAAAACGATTGGAAAGCAACGATGTAGCTACAAGATATACAATGTAATACATATTTGCATAATTTTCTCTTTTCGGCAGTTTCAGTCGTAAGAGGTCTGCACACCAAAACCGTGCCGCGGGCCGCGACGGCGAAAAACGACGCGCGTTCACCGCCGGGAAAATAACTTAATGGATTTTCAATAAAAGGGTCACACCAAAGACGCGCGGCAAAAAATGACGCGCGCTCGCTTGCCGCGCGTCTTTGGTGTGACCCTTTTATTGAAAATCCATTGACAGAACCTATTTTCCCGGCGGTGAACGCGCGTCGTTTTTCGCCATCGCGGCCCGCGGCACGGTTTTGGTGTAAACAGACCTTCCAATCTGTCACCGAGACCACAAGGCTAGTACATCCTGAAAATCGACGTTTTCTGTACAAATGTTCTTTCTACGATAAGAAATAGCCTATCTGTCTTTTTTTGTCAAAATCAACTTTTGATTTTTATATGTATGCCGCTGTCATGGATGATGGCGTATAATATAATGTCAATGTGACGCAATTTATCACAAGGTGTAGGTGAGTGGGTAAACGAGAACGAAATGAGGTCATGTTCTCCTTTTTAGGGCTAGGCCTCATGTACGTCATCACTTTTGTGAATTACGTCATCACTTTTTAATGAATACATCATACTTTTTGAGGACTACGTCATCGTTTCTTGAAGACTACCTCATCAAACACTGCATGTCGAGTTCTCCGACGGTTGTTTTAGTACACTGAAGGAAGGAAGTCATAAATTTGTCACACAGTTTCCGACAGTGACAACGATTTGGTGAATCACGGATCGAACCGAACGTCACAGAATTGGTTCAACTCCACGATGCCATGATATCTTTATGGAATTTTGTCAAGTGAAATAAAAATCACTTCAAAAGCCTCAACAAATTAATTCCGATTCGGAGGTAACACTGTTCCTGAAATCCAGTCCCACGTCAGCTATCAATACAGGCGGATCTCTCCGAATCACCATTGGGGCAGTCTCATCCATGTTCTCACTATTGCTCCGTGCTTCTCGAGAACAGGGGAGTTCGTCGCCAGAGGTCGCTACAAACTGCGCCCCCTGTGTGACCGTCGACCCCTGCAGAGCACCTCCGTGAGGAGGCACTGCAGATGAAGTTCTCGCACGTGCTCTGTTGTTATTGTTGTCACTGTCTAAGAAACTTTCGTTTTCAGTGCCTCCGTCTGGACGAATTCGTCCTTGACCTTCACTGCCTCCGCGGAAAGAACGTCTGTCGTCTGCGCGATCGTCTCCACCGGAAGTGAAGGCCATGTTGTGATACGCCGGCGGTGGCGTCCTCTCATAGCGAGATGACTCGCAGTCCTCCGACCTAAATCCTGGATACGGTGGCGGGGGACATTCTGGCGTCGCAATAGCATCGCAATAGGACGGCGGCCCCTCCAAATGTACGCAGTTTCTGGTCGTGTTGTTGGTGATGTGAATGACAGAGATGGATCTCTCCCGATCACGTGACCGTCGGCTCTGTTTACACCGCCCACTCTTCTTACAGCAGCACCATATCATCCCTATCAACAGAATAGTTCCAACACCGACCAAGGCAAAGGCGACCTCCACAGTCCCGATGATTTTGTGGCTATTTTCATCTGCTGTGGTCGGTTTCACGCCGGGTGATCCTGGAATTTAATGATAACTGTGATATGAGTTTTAATTTCAGCCGGAGGCCTATGTCGGGCGTGGTATCGAGAGATGCGCGAACGACGCAAGTCTTGTCGATCAACAAGATGTTTGACGTTTGATGGTCAATATGGAGTTTTCGCAAAGACCCCGAAACGCCAACGCGAACGCCAAACCCATTGTTCGATGCCAAGAAGACAGCACCGAACAAAAGGATAGACGTTCGCGTTGGCGTTTCGGGGGAGTTTTCGCAAAGCCCCGAAACGACATTTATCCTTTTTTCGGTGCTGTCTTCGTGGCATTGAACAACGGGTTCTGCGTTCGCGTTGGCGTTTCGGGGGCTTTGCGAAAACTGTATAAACGAACGCAGAAGCGGAAGAAAGAGTGTCTTACTAAAGAGTTTTCGCAAAGCCCCGAAACGCCAACGCGAACGCCAAACTCATTGTTTGATGCCACGAAGAGAGCACCAAACAAGGGTAGACGTTCGCGTCGGCGTTCCGGGGGCTTTGCGAAAACTCTATTCACGGCGCAGGGGCCCCGCAAAGATACAAAAAATGATTGACAATAGTTAATTTCAGGGCCTGCATGATATAACGGCTGGTCAAGGAGATTTTTCATAGGTCCCATACCGGTAGGCCTATACGTCAAGAATGGGCAATGCACCAAAAGCCGAAGCTTTTATACGTACCTTTGGATCGCGGGAACAAATGGGACATTTTGAGGATGCCAAGCAATCACCGACAATTCTCCATACCCCAGCTCATCACTGAATGTTAGTGTCCGAAACTGTGTACACCGTCTGCTGATTATGGTGGTAAACACTCCACTCGCTGTCGTTGAACTTTGTCGTTCCGCTATTCAATCATTGTCCTCGGTTTTTTTAGGACCTCATGGGATGTTGTCCTCAGAGAAATTCGACCGGAAAAAACACGCCCTGATGAAACCGCGGACGAAACTGCCGAACACAGTCGGGAGTCGAATCTTCTACGTCATGATCCGAGCTTCCAGGAAACCAATGACGTAAAATCCTGTGAATTTATGAAGTCTTCAGAATGTTCGGGATTTATTACCTGATATTATTGAGGTTATCCATCTTTATTTAACCTGGACGACTGACACAATCTGATACCGGCCAATTTTTCACAGTAAAACCGCATGAATCAAGAAATGTTTGACGTGTCGACACTCCAGACTATCACCTCTATGACGTGATTCACACACCGGTCGCGAGAGAGGAAAATACCGGTACGATTTTTTGAACAACTTACAGCAATTTTTTGAAGTTAGTTCGAATTGTAAACATGCGGATTGTTTATTTACATGGTTGATTATAATAGTTATTTTTCCTCGGACAGGTGGCAGCACCATGTATACCAAAACATTAATGTTATCTATTTTTATATCTATCTTGATAAATATTCTTGTAAGGCCATATAAAATTAATAAATAGATTCTCATCACTAGGATTTCAAAAATTTGGCAGGGAGGCGAATTTATATTTTATATTTTATATTTTTTTATCCATGAATTAGAACAGTTTCCACATGCTTCCATGGCTGGGCCAAGGCCTGCCTGCAAAACCTGACTGGAGGCTGCATGCATAGAGAAACAGGAAGAAACTATTAGTACTGCCTGCTGTTCACAAGTGGCACACACAATCAATATTGATGATCCTTGTGAAAGCAGATGATCAAAAATGGAGAAAAAACACAGTTTTGGGAGAAATATAAAATATTTAAAAAAAATTGGGACGGAGGCAAAAATCGGGGCGGGAGGTGATGAGAACCTTTCTATTAATTTTATATGGCCAAAACAAATCACGCAAGTCCCGCCCCAACCCCGCGCTGATTGGTCAATTCTGGCACGTGACCGTCGAGACAATAGAAGAGGGAATTATGGGACGGGGGCCCATGATAATGTGTTTGGTATGTCAGTGTATTACTAACTGAAATATATTTATGATTTTACGCTCAAAAACAAACAAAAAGTTGTGAAAGGCGAGATTTAATTCTATTATATCTGATTTGTTGGTACCAGAAGTTGACAATAGGTGGCACACCGTAATGTTTACAATTCGAACTAGAGCACCTTTAAGCCTGCCGCACACTGGGCTGAGCAAAACGTCATTCGAGACCAGTGGAAACCTACTGCGCCGTCAATAGTGCGGCGGTCGAAGGTTGAACCGTTTTATTTATGAATAACCCTGTATTGTTAATAAAATTAGGCGCCAAGAGAAAATATTTTGGATTTTGGAGACCCAGACAGATAAATAATGAAAATCGACATATTATTTCAATGAAATTCTTTTTACAGGCCAGAGAGAGATTTAGTGTGCAGACATGTCCAACTATAACACAATTGACGTTTGGGGTTTCTTGTGTAAATTATCTGTACCGGTAAATGTCTTAAATGCCATCTCGTATACCGATATATCATGTTTTCAAAGCTCATCAACGACTATTGTGGTAGTTTCCTGACCCCGAACAAACTGCAATAAATATAGGCCTATTTCTAAAAGTGTCAATTCCAATTCTGAAAGCGGTCAAAACAGTTATAAAGAATTTTGATAGAAATTTATGAATGTAGGCCCTTTGGCTTGTTTTTCGTTTTTCCAATTCGGCCACACATCCGTTCATACAAAAACACTGGTTTATGTCAGACTGTGCCTGGATAGGAAAACAATATTATTGTTAAAACCTACCAATCCCATTCAGATACAATTCAAAGCTTTTCAATACGAATATTTATTGATGTAGGCTATCTGGGCCTTTTATCTCTCGCGACGGCGGTCTTCCTTTTGTCCTTGTGTTTACTCATCATCTCCGTTTTTCTCTCTCCATCCAATTTTTGGGTTTCATCATCATCTGACGATCGGGTAGAAATAATAACATGTTCATCCAGGCCTTTTATTTTTGCAGGTGTGGGTCCATATACGTCAAGAGTGAGAGTAGTTTTATGAATATGGGCCCTGATTTATAGCAATTTATCCTGCATGCATGGGTGCCTACATAGCCTACATTTTGCAATTGATAGCAATAAAATATGTTTTTCACGGTTGTCAGTCATGTTGTTTGCCAGGACATCAAAACCGAGGATCTGGCTCGGAATCGGTTAGATTAGGGACGGTTGTCAGATAAGAACCATCCTCCAGATCTCCGACACAAGGCCTCACTCCGTATTTAATACCTCCATTATAATGCAAAGAATACTAGACTTCATTTTCCAAAGGTAAGGTCCTATTGCCGATACCATTTCACCATGGTGCAAATTTAAAGCCTAGGTCACACTGCGGCGACTTAGGAGGGCGAATTCCCACGAACTAGAAAAAGTGATAAAATGTATTCGTATTGGGCTCGTTGTGGATTCTCCCTCATTCGCCGGCATTCTTGGCTAGTCTCAGAGGGGCTGCGACTGTTTTGAAATGTTCAAAACATTCGCGGTCCAAGCGGGATTTATTTTTCATCGTACTGCATTTTCCTACTGCATTCTTGGAGCCAGTCGTGGCGATTCGCATATAAGCACTTCCTTGAAACATCCCAGCAAAGCATTGGCAGTAAAACGTCCACTTTATTCATACGAAAACAAGCACAATCTTTTCTTTTCAGCAAATGCTGGTCCTTCTTGAAGTATTTGCTTGGAAGCAAATGCTTGTTTTTATTCATATGGCCCATTATCTGCAGAAAGCTTTCAAGACGGAATTCAATATACATGTACATGGATTCGAGAAGAAATCATTTCAGAAGTTTCTTATTGTTTTTTCCAGAAAAACGCCGGCACCCATTCCAGGTCCAGGAAAGGTAGACAATCCAGAAATGGCAGCCAATCCAGTGCCATGGAACCATCCGCGCATCCGTCGTTCCGTCAGAGAACTGGAAAAGATGCCAAAAGAACTTAATGCCTTCCTGAGAGCGTGGAAACGAATCAAAGCTCTTCCACCTGACAACCCGAACTCCTTCTGGGCTATCGCTGGCTATCATGGCGAGCCTTTCAAGCCAAGACAAAATCATCCAGAACTACCACAAGACGAAGGCTGGGGTGGTTGGTGCCAACATGCGAACGTCCTCTTCCCAACGTGGCACCGATTCTACGTCCTCCGTCTCGAGCAAGCGCTGAGGACAGTGTGTCCTGAAGATGATGTAACCATGGCGTACTGGGATCAAACCTCTGATGAATCACTGGAGCATGGTCTACCTAGACTCGGGACCCAGTCGTTGTGTCGCTCCGGCCGCCGCACTACACTCCACAAACGACTGGGACAGCAAGCTGCAAAATCAGCGGCTAGCGTACCGACAACAACAACGACCATCTCGACCAATGAAATTGCCCGAAAGCAATCTACTAGGGGAAATCTGGCACACTTTTGATCGGTTGTTATTGATGAAATGTACCAGAGCCTCTCGCCCGTCTAGAATCTTTTCAAAGTCACTAGCATGATATTTTTTTATCCGTAAGTACTGCTTATCGCACACAGCATCGAACTTAGGTACCAGGATACCGTCCTTGGCCTCGAAGAAAGTTCCGATATAATCAGCTGATTTGAATCTTGCAACGAGCAGACGACGGCCGTTGAAGACGCAGTTTCTGATTGGCTGAACTCATTCACATCCGTTGTTGTTGTCGGTACGCTAGCCGCTGATTTTGCAGCTTGCTTTCCCAGTCGTTTGTGGAGTGTAGTGCGGCGGCCGGAGCGACACAACGACTGGGTCCCGAGTCCAGGTCTACCGCGAACCCTCACCGATGCCACGGTCATGATTGACGGAAAACAAGAACCAAATCCGCTTATCTCCTTCTCCTTTCCTGAGCAAATTCGTACACCTCAAGCGGATAAATTCTACGAGAAGCCGAAGGGATACGAAACAGTCCGGTATCCCTGGTCGGGGATAAAGAGTCCTCCAGAAGCTAAAGAACAGGCGGATAAACACAACGCGAAGATGAGAAAGATTCTTCCCAACCCAACCGAAGTCCTGAACAGAAACATTGTCTATTGGTTGAACCGAGGGAAACCCCACGAGTATCAGGCCAACAGCGTCCATACCAGGTACAAAAAATGCCTTGAGCAAATAAGCTACAACACTTTCTCCAACACCCACTCCGCGTCGCAGACAAAGTCAGTGTCACTCGAACAACCCCACAATGACATGCACCTCGCCATAGGCGGCTATGATACACCTATCGGTGACAAAGAACCGCCGCGCGAAGCTGGTGTAATCCTAGGGGCAAATGGCGACATGGGCGAAAATGAAACCGCAGGGTTTGATCCAATCTTCTTCTTCCTCCATTGCAACATCGACCGCGTTTTCTGGATCTGGCAGAAGATTCATGGCTACACAGACAGTTTCGACATCATCCCTGGTGATCCTGGGACCAACCCATCTGATGGACAACATGGTGGACAGGGTCCCACACCAGACCAGTCCCCAGATCAAGTCCTGACAATGGACACCCCACTCAACCCATTCCAGCATCCTAACGGACTTCCTGTGACTTCCAAGGACTGCATCAACATCGAGACCCAGCTTGGCTTCACCTACAGCAAGGGTTCATTGGAGCATGATGTTTACCGTCACCCAGATGCCCCAAAACGCCGCCTCCCCGCACAATTCCACGAAGTTAGCAAACTGGCTGATATCCATCCGATACTCGCCGAGGCAGATCAGGCCGTGCAGTACTCACGACAGTATGTTTTCGATGTTACCAACGTCGACGACTGGCACGAAGGAGAAGGGGCTGCCACGACAGGGGGAAGGTTCGAATGGACCAGCAACCACAAAATAGGAGTGAGGAAAATTGACAGAGATAAGTACCCAGGGTCGTTCCTCATCCGGGCATACTACAAACAAATTGATCCTCAGCACTTCATCGGGCAGGTGGGCGTATTGGATCGCTGGAATCGGAAAAAATGCGCCAACTGCCAGTTTCACCGTTATACCGCCACTTCCTTTGACCTTGAAGAATTCATCCTAACTTGGCCACCAAAGGTGAACAGCGACTTCAAGATCCAGGTGGTTTATAAGGATCCAATGAAAGGTACCCAGGTGACCGAAGAAATTTCGCCAGAAGAAGCTGCTCGGTTGGGTGATGATGTGCCAGGACCAACATTCCACCTTCTGCGCGTATTCACACCAACGCTGAAGACTTAAATGCTATCAACTGTGAAAGGCCAGAACGGAGGATAAGAATATAACTCTGTATACACGGGCGTAAACTCCCTACGCAGTTGTGTACCGCGCCCCCTTCGGTTTACTCGCTCTCCACAACTGCTACTTCGTGGAAGTCGCCCCGTGTGGTCAACAGATGGCGTCAGGGCCTGGCGCGAGTTTTACAGCCTATCAGCACGCTGCTTTCAGAACTCTTTTGGCCCGTTGGCAACGGATGTTCTTGTGCTACCATGGCTACGAACCGCTCGGCCAATGAAAAAGTGTCTTAGGCCAGCTTGGTTATACGGGTTGCCCGGTGCTCTCATTGGTGGACTCTCTCAGCGCCATCTGTTGACCAAACGCGGCGAATTTTACGAAGTTAAGCAGTTGTGGAGAGCGGGTAAACCGAAGAGGGCGCGGTACACAACTGCGTAGGGAGTAACACGGGCGGTGAAATGCGTGGTTTGGGATCTTATAAGAATAGTTGAAATCTTTCTGTTAATTTGACTTTCTCCCCCATCTACAAAGGCACTGGTTCACAGTCCCACGATTATGCACACTGGTAATCAGTGTATTTAATGGACTTTCCACTTGTTATCATTATCATAGAGTATTGGTTCACTAGAGTGACCATTATTTTCATCCTTGATTTTTTGTCACGGTTGATGTTCGCGGATTTTCTCAACCGTGGTATAACCTTTCCGGCTGAAATTTGGAGGGTATGATTTTTGTATAATAAACCCGTGTCTGCGTGGTATTTGGCAAATATTGTGGCCTATTTTTTTAGATATTAGCAATTTGAGAGCTTGGAAGAGGCTATTTTTGGCCGTATCCGCTCTAATTTCTGAAGAAGAAATTTCATTCCCTTGATACGTAAATATAACAATATACAATTGATAACAAAGTTTCTTTTCGTTGATCACGCCGAAATAACAAGTATTTGTCATCATTTGGGAGAAAAAGTACCTTGAAGCACAATCATGTGTACGAGGCTATGGCAGAATTATGTTTCTAACGGTTTGTTGTCGTTACCAAGGAATCGAGAGTTTGATATGACGTCACGATAATTGTGACGTCATAGGGTGACGTCACGCGGATGCGTCCGTGTAGATGATGTGCTGCGAGGCATTTCATTTCGTTATAATGAGTGTATGGCCTCTTCTTCCTACAAAGTGAACATTCCTGACTGACTATTCACCATGCACACTCATTGAACACACATTAACTTTCCCACATCCCTTCATCAACCTCTAGTGAACCATGTCGCCGAAAGGCTTGTTTAGAAACAGAATCATGTTTGTGTATTAGTAGCGTAGACTGCATACGCCTTATAACATCCCATCCCATCACGGCAGACAACTGAACACTTTCTATGCAATCAAGGAACTGCTTTGTTGGTCATTATTCATACTACCGGTATATAGAGTTTAGATCTATTCATTCATATTAAGCTGGATTTAGCTGCACGCGGTATGCGGATTGCGGAACGCGGTAAGCGGAAAGTTCAATGCATTTCGCGTACAACAAATCGCTTCCGCCGGGGATTCCGCGGCCCTATACCGCATTCCGCGTGTCAGCTAAATGCAGCTTTAGAGGGCTACATAATGTGTAAACTAACTGAAAATTACAGAGCATGTGGTAGTTATAGCCCTAACAAAACTACACAGGATCAAAGTAGTCTGAAGAAATCCATGTTACCGTTAAAGTTGACAATGGTATGCTATAAATAATAGTGAGTTTAAGAAACCATACGTTAACGCTAACGTTAATGACATCATTTTGACGTCACATCGAATGAATTCGTTGTATTTCTTCTGGAAGTGACGTCATTTTGACGTAATTAGCGTTAGCGTTAACGTTTGGTTTCTCAAACTCACTGACTAAATACATATACTCAATGGAAATTTTAGTTTTTAGTTTCTTCTAATTTACATTGCTGCTTGTGGGTTGTTTCACCAGGATGACAGTAATATCCAAGAAGATACATTGTGAATTTCCTATGGTTCCCAATTCGTCTATAGCTTTTCTTTGCAATAAATTGGGAGAATTTTTACCTCTTTACCAATCATGCCAACTGTGGGATTTTACTGAAGTATTTTTTATCCGGGGGATTTTTTACTGGGGGATTTTTACCTACTTTACTGATTGGGGGATTTTTACCTGGGTAGGGGATTCTTACCATGTACCATTATACTTTGTACTTTTTAATTTTCATCAATAAATGATTGTGCCATAACTGCATACACCGACTTTTTTCTTTCAGTAGGCTTTAATAAGGCAAACTGGGGTAATAGGCCAGTAATAGTAGCCCCTAGCAATTAAGGCACCATGTTTCTATCTGTTGGTAATACATTTATGGGGTGTAGGGCCTAAATCCCACAAGTTAGCTGTACATTGGGTCCAATTCTCCTGTACAAAGCCCAGTTCCTGGGTCCAATGATGAAGTCAGTGTCCTGAGGTTTATCCAGGCTAGGGGCTACTACATTGTATTACCCTGGGGCTACTACTACCCCAGTTTACTTTATATCTTGTATTCGATGTCAGTAAAAGCCACTGACCGGTACATGCATGTAGGCCCCTATCAATTCAGCAGGGAAAGAACACCAAAAATTTGATGTCTTCAAATCATATCAACATGGGTATCAAATTAAAGGTCTCAGTGAGTACAACACGGCATGGGTTTCATCCCACAAAATGTACAATGTAACCCTTGGGGGTCAAAAAGGGCCACAAATCTGACTTTTTACCCCTTCCCACACATTCCACGGGGCTGCAGGTGGATGAATTTTTTTTTTCAACATTGCTCTCATAAAGTTCCAAACTGATACCCATGATGACACCCTTTGGGGTAACAGTTTTCAAGATCCTGAATTTGGACCCTTTTTTTGGATCTCGAAAACTGTCACCCAAAGGGTGTCATCAATTTGCGAAATATTCGGAGATGACATTCCGATTTATTGTAGGCCCAAAGTACTTGTAGACACAGATTCTGATCAGTCAAAGTATTTGAATATAAGCAAGACAGCTACCATGGCAGCCATATTGAATTTCAAAATGGCTGGTATCTCACATTCTTACGAGTGGTAACTGCTGACACACAGCATAGGGCCTAACAATGAACTGACACCTGACTCAGTACATTATGTGCGTGCCCTATACAGTGTCATCGTGAAATTGTGCCCCTCTAGACGGGGGAACGGCTGTGCTGAGTTCGTGGTAACAGGAACAAAGAACCGACAGCATAATTCACAATATTCGTTATAATAATTACGAATACTCCCCTCCTTCCACATAAGCTGTGGTTACACTACATAGAAATCCCCGGGCATTTTGAGCCCGTGTCAAGCCCGGGCCTGAAAAAAACCCGCCTGAGACCCGGCGAGCGTCTACACTACTAAAATCTAGCTGAACTTAATTGCTACGCCCGGCGATAGGGTCGCTACTGGCACGCACTCTTCACGAAGAGGAGGCGCTAAATTGGAGTGCTGGCTTTTTACCGCGCATGCCCACAAGACACGCCGCCTGTCGCGGTGTTCAAGAACTAGACAAAGCCCGGGTCTATTGCGTCTACACTATACTTAAAAAACCCGCAGGAGACGCGGATCTAAATTAAGCCCTCCAAAAACCCTTCGAAATCGGAGGGTTCAAAAAGCCCGGACTTTTCATCCCCTGGTCTATTAGACCCGCGCTTTTAACAGGTGTAGACAGAAAAAGCCCGGGTGAGACGCGGGTTTTTATGTAGTGTAAACAGGGCTATAGGGAGAATCATAGAAAGTTAACATGGATTACATCACTTCCACATTGTAAAATAATAGAGAGTAGTTAGGTCAGATGAAGACAGCCTCCCTCAAGCTGACACTGCCATTAACATAACAATATCATCATAATATGTACGGATGCACAGACATGTGTACATGATGAATGTACAAGAATTAGGTCAATATGTTAACCCATTCGGAACTTATGGTTAAAAACGTGAACGTATTAATATCTCAGCAGCGCCACCTATTATTGTAGTTTTGAGTCAGTCGTGTTGTAGATACATCCCAGTACTAATGCAATGCGAAGGAAGTTTTTAAAAAAAATTAACCCACAGGGTTGCACTACAGAAAAAACCGAGTTTCATGAAAGCGATCGCAGCGCCCTCTTTTATCATGATTTGTGCTGCGACATGATGGGACATCACCATGCACCAACATCCAATCGAATTCGACCTCATTAACATTTTTCTAGACAGGGGTATATACGGCCTTTAATTCACCTTTAACTTCCGCATTAAACCATGTAAAAAATAGTTGGTTATAGCAGCTGACGGCGGCATCTGAGGTTGAAATTCATTAGCTCATTGGATAGCCCAGGTTGACAAACCTAGGGGTAGGATTTGTTTCCAAAGCTGTAGCTGCTGAAGGAGATGAGATATCAAGGCATGACAGACGGACAGACACACAGACATGACAGATACACACAGACACCATGACCAAAAAACAATGTATGCATGGTTCCCGATCGTAGTGATCGGGAATCATACAAATGTAAAATGAAAAATACATGTCCCTTATGGGCCACTGTACCAGAGCGCTGTACGTCATCACCTGCGGTCACGTGCGTCTTGCCAATATTTCGTTCAAGGTTGACCACTTTTATTCAAGGTTGAAAACTTTTATTCAAGGTTGAACAAGTTTTATTCAAGGTTGAAAAAGTTTATCCAAGAATTGAAAAATTTTCTCTGGTCAACATTTTGATTTATATATTCAAGATTTGAAAGTTTTTATCAATGAATAGAAAATTTTTATTCAAGGTTGAAAAAATTTTATTCAAGGTTGACAAAATTTTGTTCAAGGTTGACAAAATTTTATTCTAGGTTGACAAAACTTTTTCAAGGTTGCATAAATTCGTTTTAAACATGAAAATAAACATCTTGTACAATATTTTCAGACTTTTTATACTATCAAAATATATCTTGAACAATAATTTTTAAAATGTTGAATGGTAATTTATACATTTTGAATACAATTTCAAATTTCTTGAATATAAATTTTTGTTCTTGAAGGGATATTTGCTGTCTTGAATAAATTCCGCTTTGGCTTGCCATAGGGGACAACTGTCAATGGATTGTCGACAGGGACGAACAGCCGGGGGGACGAATAGTCCTCGGGGAACACTCAATCTTGACTGCTTTGTTACTTGTTTTGCGGTACCAAATAAAACACACAGTGTTGATGTATTAACGAAGAAATGTGACCCGATCTGGGAAAACCAGGCACAAGTCTCCCAGGAGGAAATGGTTAATGGTTGCAACAATGGTTACCCCACAAAGGCTGAAATAAGTTCAGCTGTTCAGTAACAAAGAGAGGCTATTCCTCAGCAATGAGTTGATGACCTAACAAGGTAGTCAAGGCCCTTGTCACATGCTGGAGACTTTGGCCTGGTTTGCCCAGGCTGGGTCACAAATGTGTGGCAGTCTAGGAAAACCCGTCGGATGTCGCGTTTGAGGAAAGTGTTAATGACCTTGGTGAACCCGCACATTTCAATAGCCAAAACGTACATGTACCGCGTAACAGGTGAACAATAGCAGTTCAATGCACAGGCAATCTATAACAACCCTTGTTGATCTCTCAGCGACTTCCGACGGGTTATCCCAGACCGTCACACAAATACTAGTACCTACAGGACTGGTACTGCTGCTAAATACCTACTGATCAGCTTCTTAAAGTCAATGTAATATTGATATCGAAAAAAATTTGATTTAGAAATAGAATTTGAAAGGGGACGAATTTTCGGGAAAAAATGTAAACAAACTTCTCCAGAATGTCAACAAAGAAATGTTCGTGCATTCTGATTGGCGGAGATTTTGTGTTTACGAACACCAGCCAAATGTAAATAAAATCCGCTATCAATTCGCTTTAATAAAGTTCAATCTTTTAAAAGAAAAATAGGATACGTTCTATAAACCATTTTATTTAAAGAAAGTTTTTTCGTCTGTACAGGTGGCATTATAAGGCCCTGTCACACAACTGCGTGTATCCTAATACATGTACATGTATTATGGTTTCCGATCTCAAGATCGGAAACGATATTGTGTTTCGTCATGGTGTGTGTGTGTGTGCGTGCGTGCGTGCGTGCGTGCGTGCGTGCGTGCGTGCGTGCGTGCGTTCGTGCGTTCGTTCGTTCGTTCGTTCGTGCGTGCGTGCGTGCGTGCGTGCG
>NMRB01000584.1:52025-144662 GCA_002633025.1 Notospermus geniculatus
CGGGCATTTGATAATGAACAGGTAAGATATGTGAGACGAAGAATCTCCTCGCTGTGCAACATGACATATTGATGATGTCAGAGGGGCGATTTTGGCTGTCTGGAAAATCGCGTTTCCTCTGCCAGCTGTGGCGGCAATCTGTCAGGGGCGCGCCGGCACGTGCGTTCGGGACTGCTGCCGATGGGTATTCTGTTTTCTACGCAGCCGTCGGGCCGCCGATAGTTTTTCTCCGCTCGGACAAAGATTTGGGTCAGATTTAATATATATTGGCCTATATAGGTCAATATCCTCTAAGGACTTTTGTTCGGTACAACTGTGAATTCCACTTTTAGTTATCGTCCGTCGAAGTGGGCTGATGTCGGCCACTTCGTCACCGCGCTGGAGGACTGAACTAGAAGTTGTAGTCGACGAAATCTGATTTTGATGCTCTGTGTGGTTCCTGTTATAAAAGTGAAGTAGGCCAAAACTCCTTTACGTTGTTGCGCGTTGGTTCCCGCATTTTCCTGTCCACTCAAGTCCGAGCTTGTTGCACGTCGTCCTTGAGTCGAACGGCGGACATGACGGACGCCTGCAACCATCTGACCTTATCGGCATTTTTCAAGCGCTTGACATTCATTATTAAAGAAGGATAAGACGTCTTGTGCTGAGTTTACCCCATGACCATGATACCCTTCTCGTTTTCAGAGGCATAATAGAATGAGTTGGCGGAGACAATACTTGTTTGAAGACATCGTGGACTCCGCCGGTTCATATCGTGGCGTTCGCGACGTGAAAGACACTGACAGGATAGAGTTAGAAAAATGGCATGTGAAAGAGTCTTGGGGTGGAAACTTCGAAAATGGTCGAATATCATGGAACGACAACCGGTATTTCGCGTCCTTCCGAAAAAGACTTGAGGAAATGTACAGGACGTCCGACCTCTGTGACGTCACATTGACAACTGCGCCGTCTACCTTTAGAGCACATAAACTTGTCCTTGCAGCCGGGAGCGAATACTTCAATGCTATGTTTTCATCGTCCTGGAACGAAACATCGGCCAGTTGTGTTGAACTAAAAGGCGTCACACCAATAGGTCTGAACGCCATTTTGGAACTTCTTTATACGGGCGGATTCAAGATTCAAGAATGTGACGTCAGTGACATCCTCGAAGCAGCCAGGCACTGCTTAATGGACGATGCCACCGACTTAGTGGAGGCGTACCTGGTGAATGTCGTGGAAATAGATTCCGAAAACTATCTGAATATGTTCGAAATTGCAAAAGAATATGTTTTGCATGATCTGTTAGTTGCCTGTGAACCATTCTTTGTTGGAGCTAATGTCACTCATGAAAACCTTTTACATTTTGTTGAATTCGCTAAGATGATGACGCCATCGTCTGTTGTCGTCCTCCGAAAAGCATTGTTGTTTACTCTTCAGTCGCTGGAGGAGTTGTCGTCGACGGATCGAAGTCGTCTGCTGTTTCTCCTGGATGAAGACGACTGGAATGTTATGACCACAGTGACGAACAAACAGGGGATGTTCACAAGCTTGTCTCTAATTCAATTCCTCGTAGATTGGATACAGTTTCGTCCTGAGAAGAGATCAACATATTTGCCGGGACTGTTAAGCAAAATCAATCTTGTAGGTCTTGATACTGAGGCCCTCGACTCGATTTCCTCGATGCCATTCGTCAGAGACTGCGAAAAGTGCAAAGGGCGCATTGCGGACGCGAAAGAATACTTGTACAAAGTCGCAACCAGTGAGAATGAGACGGACTCCTTTATCGTGACGTTGGTGGGTAAGAATGTCGAAATGCGCAGCCTCGGTGATCAAACATGCGTGGTGATGAGGGACGTCTTCCCGATGGCTGGCGTTTTTCATGGGAGGTCAGAACTGGATGACCACTCATTTCTAGTTGTTGTTGATAATATTTTGTACATCCTAGGGCTGGGGGTGGAGAATGTCTCTGTTGGCGGCAAAATTTGTGACGCTAGCTGCTGCTACAGCTACGATCCGATGCGTAACGTTTGGCGGCAACTGGAAAACCTACAGATCGCAAGAACAGGCAATAAGCTTGTCGCTGTGGACGACGTGATCTATTCAATCGGAGGAAAGACTCCGTCGGAACAAGCACTAAATCGGATAGATTACTACAGCATTAAACAAGACTCGTGGACTAGTGCGACGACATCTCTACCCTATAGTTACTCTCGTCCTCTGGTCGCGGCTCTTGATGGCTACATCTACATCAGTTTCGCTCGAGCTGGCGAAAAGGTCGTGTTAAAAGATTTTTATCGGTTCAACCCACGTGAACAGAATTGGACCAAAAGGGCCATGGTGCCGATTGGGGGCTATCAAGAACTTCTGTCGTTTGGGGACCGACTGTATTTAATAAGTTGCAGAGATTATGTAGTTACTTGCAATCTGCGAGCAGCCTGCTACAACCCCAAAACCGACCAATGGTCGTTTCTTCAGATGGGGCGCGGCCATGAGGGTATCTTCAGCAACGTACACGCTGCAGAGTACCAGCAGACGACATATTTCGTTGTAGATTTCGGTGATGATGATGAGGCCGAAACTCCACAGTGGACCAGGGTTTATGCCCTTGATCGGGAATCAAAGAAACTCGAGTTGCACCAGTCTTACACTTATTTCAAACGTAATTGTTTGTCTTCACCTATCCTCAATATCGCGCTACGTACGCTAGAGTCCGGGCACACGGTCGAGGCATGAGGAGCAATTTCCTCCGAAGGCCCTGGGGGGCAACTGTCACCAGCTGAGACCGAGAGGTCAGACTAAGGATATTTCGACCAATGGGAGTATTTGTTGATGTTTATTGAAGCGAACGGAAAGATTAGAGCACGTTGTGGTATCTATTCACACAACAAATGATTTTATGTCCGTTTGCTGGCGAGTACTTTTTTTGATTCAGAAGTGGAAAAATAGTCATGGGTAGAATGAAGGAAAGACTGCTCTGCTCTGGTAGACTAGAGACAACGCCACACGTTTAAGGGCGAGCCATCATTGCGAATTTTCATAGTGCTTCAATCCAGGCCCCTCTGAGAAAAGCAGTAAAGACACCCCCACTTGACTGTTTTTTTTGTGACCTGACCGTGCTTGCGACACTTGATGCCGACTGTTCCGTCGTAGCGCAGGCAATCGCAGTGTGACCTGACATCCGCATTACAGATCGCAAGAACAGGCAATAAGCTTGTCGCTGTGGACGACGTGATCTATTCAATCGGAGGAAAGACTCCGTCGGAACAAGCACTAAATCGGATAGATTACTACAGCATTAAACAAGACACGTGGACTAGTGCGACGACATCTCTACCCTATAGTTACTCTCGTCCCCTGGTCGCGGCTCTTGATGGCTACATCTACATCAGTTTCGCTCGAGCTGGCGAAAAGGTCGTGTTAAAAGATTTTTATCGGTTCAACCCACGTGAACAGAATTGGACCAAAAGGGCCATGGTGCCGATTGGGGGCTATCAAGAACTTCTGTCGTTTGGGGGCCGACTGTATTTAATAAGTTGCAGAGATTATGTAGTTACTTGCAATCTGCGAGCAGTCTGCTACAACCCCAAAACCGACCAATGGTCGTTTCTTCAGATGGGGCGCGGCCATGAGGGTATCTTCAGCAACGTACACGCTGCAGAGTACCAGCAGACGACATATTTCGTTGTAGATTTCGGTGATGATGATGATGCCGAAACTCCACAGTGGACCAGGGTTTATGCCCTTGATCGGGAATCAAAGACACTCCAGGTGCACCAGTCTTACACTTATTTCAAACGTAATTGTTTGTCTTCACCTATCCTCAATATCGCGCTACGTACGCTAGAGTCCGGGCACACGGTCGAGGCATGAGGAGCAATTTCCTCCGAAGGCCCTGGGGGCAACTGTCACCAGCTAAGAGCGAGAGGTCAGACTAAGGATATTTCGACCAATGGGAGTATTTGTTGATGTTTATTGAAGCGAACGGAAAGATTAGAGCACGTTGTGGTATCCATTCACACAACGAATTATTTTATGTCCGTTTGCTGGCTTACACCACCGAGCTCCTCATATCAGTAGAATTCGTTTCCACTCATTTGTTTTCCATGACTTGAGTTTGTCCCAGAATCAGACACCAATTTTCATCAGCTGATGCCCTGTCCCATCGACTGGAGAAGTGAGAAAACTCAAAATGAGTAGATTTTGTCTCTACTTGATATGAATTAAGGTGCGCCCTTCAGAATGAGTTTGGGTCTTGACCAGACCCAAACTGGCTGGTGGTAAAATCCCAACACACCGACTAAATCTGCTAATAAGTTAGAAATTTGGCCATCTCTCTGCCTTTATTGATGGCTAAGAGGTGGAGAATGACTGTTGGGTGTGGATCACCTCTCAAACTTAGTTGTAAAAGCCAATGAAAACAGTGCTATTGTCGTCTATTCATCTACCGACGGCCCAGTCTCGGGCTCGAATTTGGGTTCCGGTTTATCATAACCGGACCTCTGACCTCATTTGTATACGGAAATTTTACACTCGGCAATTTCCGATTGTCGTCGGCGAGATCAATGCAGATTCAATGAATTCCCATTGTGTTATGCAGATGGGTGAGAGGTCAGAGCATAATTACATTTTCGACCAATGGGAGTATTTGTTGTTGTTTACATTTGGTGATCGGAAAGAACATAGCACGTTTGTGTCCATTCACACAACAAACGATTTTGTGTCTCTTTTTTGGCGAGTAACTTCTTATGATGTGGAAACAAGTAATCATTGAGGTACCAATAGGAATCACAAAAGACAATGCTCTATTGGTGGACGAGAGACAATGCAGCACGTGAAGTGGGGCAGGCCGCGCCGTATGGGATGACACCTTGTGTCACCGAAGAGAACTTGGCCTTCTTGACCATACCCAAACTGGCTGGTGGTAAAATCCCAACACACCGACTAAATCTGCTAATAAGTTAGAAATTTGGCCACTCTCTCTGCCTTTATTGATGACTAAGAGGTGGAGAATGACTGTTGGGTGTGGATCACCTCTCATACCAACCCAGTTTAGTTGTAAAAGCCAATGAAAACAGTGCTATTGTCGTCTATTCATCTACCGACGGCCCAGTCTCGGGCTCGAATTTGGGTTCCGGTTTTATCATAACCGGACCTCTGACCTCATTTGCATACGGATAGAGGTCAGAGCATAATTACATTTTCGACCAATGGGAGTATTTGTTGTTGTTTACATTTGGTGATCGGAAAGAACAGAGCACGTTTGTCTCCTCACACAACAAACGATTTTGTGTCTCTTTTTTGGCGAGTAACTTCTTATGATGTGGAAACAAGTAATCATTGAGGTACCAATAGGAATCACAAAAGACAATGCTCTATGGTGGACGAGAGACAATGCAGCACGTGAAGTGGGGCAGGCCGCGCCGTATGGGATGACACCTTGTGTCACCGAAGAGAACTTGGCCTTCTTGACCATACCCAAACTGGCTGGTGGTAAAATCCCAACACACCGACTAAATCTGCTAATAAGTTAGAAATTTGGCCATCTCTCTGCCTTTATTGATGACTAAGAGGTGGAGAATGACTGTGTGGGTGTGGATCACCTCTCAAACCAACACAGTTTAGTTGTAAAAGCCAATGAAAACAGTGCTATTGTCGTCTATTCATCTACCGACGGCCCAGTCTCGGGCTCGAATTTGGGTTCCGGTTTTATCATAACCGGACCTCTGACCTCATTTGCATACGGAAATTTTACACTCGGCAATTTACGATTGTCGTCGGCGAGATCAATGCAGATTCAATGAATTCCCATTGTGTTATGCAGATTGAGGGTGAGAGGTCAGAGCATAATTACATTTTCGACCAATGGGAGTATTTATATGTTGTTGTTTACATTTGGTGATCGGAAAGAACAGAGCACGTTCAAGTCTCCATTCACACAACAAACGATTTTGTGTCTCTTTTTTGGCGAGTAACTTCTTATGATGTGGAAACAAGTAATCATTGAGGTACCAATAGGAATCACAAAAGACAATGCTCTATTGGTGGACGAGAGACAAATGCAGCACGTGAAGTCGGGCAGGCCGCGCCGTATGGGATGACACCTTGTGTCACCGAAGAGAACTTGGCTTTCTTGACCAGACCCAAACTGGCTGGTGGTAAAATCCCAACACACCGACTAAATCTGCTAATAAGTTAGAAATTTGGCCATCTCTCTGCCTTTATTGATGAAAGAGGTGGAGAATGACTGTTGGGTGTGGATCACCTCTCAAACCAACCCAGTTTAGTTGTAAAAGCCAATGAAAACAGTGCTAATGTCGTCTATTCATCTACCGACGGCCCAGTCTCGGGCTCGAATTTGGGTTCCGGTTTTATCATAACCGGACCTCTGACCTCATTTGCATACGGAAATTTCACACTCGGCAATTTCGGATTGTCGTCGGCGAGATCAATGCAGATTCAATGAATTCCCATTGTGTTATGCAGATTGAGGGTGAGAGGTCAGAGCATAATTACATTTCGACCAATGGGAGTATTTGTTGTTGTTTACATTTGGTGATCGGGAAGAACAGAGCACGTTTGTCTCCATTCACAGAACAAACGGTTGTGTCTCTTTTTTGGCGAGTGACTTCTTATGATGTGGAAACAAGTAATCATTGATGTACCACTAGTAGCGTGTTCGGAAAGCTTCCTCGGGGAAGCTCGGGGAAGCGGGAGAGCGTTCGGTAAGGTATTTGGCAGGCTGCCAAGGCTTCCTCGAGCCTGGCCGAAGTGAGCGACTCGCCGAGTCGCTCACTTGGGGAAACTCCCGGCATGCATTTCGGTTTTCTTTCCAAGCCGACATGCTGATTGGCTAAACGTGGAATATTTCACGCCTGCAACCCACAGTAGTACCTTTGCCCGAGGAAGCGCAAATATCGTTCGGAAATTCGCCTTCACTGGGCATGCTCACATTCCCCGAAGCTCGGGGAAGAAATTTCCTCGGGGAAGCTTTCCGAACACGGCCTAGGAATCACAAAAGACAAAAGGCCAAGTTCTCTTCGGTGACACAAGGTGTCATCCCATACGGCGCGGCCTGCCCGACTTCACGTGCTGCATTGTCTCTCGTCCACCAATAGAGCATTGTGTCTGTTGTGATTCCTATTGGTACCTCAATGATTACTTGTTTCCACATCATAAGAAGTTACTCGCCAAAAAAGAGACACAAAATCGTTTGTTGTGTGAATGGAGACAAACGTGCTCTGTTCTTTCCGATCACCAAATGTAAACAACAAACAAATACTCCCATTGGTCGAAATATATAATTATGCTCTGACCTCTCACCCTCAATCTGCATAACACAATGGGAATTCATTGAATCTGCTGCATTGATCTCGCCGACGACAATCGGAAATTGCCGAGTGTAAAATTTCCGTATGCAAATGAGGTCAGAGGTCTGGTTATGATAAACCGGAACCCAAATTCGAGCCCGAGACTGGGCCGTCGGTAGATGAGTAGACGACAATAGCACTGTTTTCATTGGCTTTTACAACTAAATTGGGTTGGTTTGTAGAGGTGATCCACACCCAACAGTCATTCTCCACCTCTTAGTCATCAATAAAGGCAGAGAGATGGCCAAATTTCTAACTTATTAGCAGATTTAGTCGGTGTGTTGGGATTTTACCACCAGCCAGTTTGGGTCTGGTCAAGAAGGCCAAGTTCTCTTCGGTGACACAAGGTGTCATCCCATACGGCGCGGCCTGCCCGACTTCACGTGTTGCATTTGTCTCTCGTCCACCAATAGAGCATTGTCTTTTGTGATTCCTATTGGTACCTCAATGATTACTTGTTTCCAGATCATAAGAAGTTACTCGCCAAAAAAGAGACACAAAATCGTTTGTTGTGTGAATGGAGACTTGAACGTGCTCTGTTCTTTCCGATCACCAAATGTAAACAACAACACAAATACTCCCATTGGTCGAAATGTAATAATAGTCTGACCTCTCACCCTCAATCTGCATAACACATTGGGAATTCATTGAATCTTCGTTGATCTCACCGACGACAATCGGAAATTGCCGAGTATAAAATTTCCGTATGCAAATGAGGTCAGAGGCCTGCTTTTGATAAAACCGAAACTTGAACTCGAGCCCGAGACTGGGCCGTCGATGATGAATAGATGACAAAAGTACTGTGTTCATTGGCCTAGCATGTACATGTACACTAGATTGGGATGGTTTGAGAGGAGACCCAAAGACAACAGTCATTTTTACCTCTTGTCATCAGTAATCTTTAGTCACCAGTCATCAGCAGATATATAGGTAGTGTTGGGACAAGCTGGCCTAGTTCTCNCAGTCTCGGGCTCGAATTTGGGTTCCGGTTTTATCATAACCGGACCTCTGACCTCATTTGCATACGGAAATTTTACACTCGGCAATTTCCGACTGTCGTCGGCGAGATCAATGCAGATTCAATGAATTCCCATTGGGTTATGCAGATTGAGGGTGAGAGGTCAGAGCATAATTACATTTTCGACCAATGGGAGTATTTGTTGTTGTTTACATTTGGTGATCGGAAAGAACAGAGCACGTTTGTCTCCATTCACACAAGAAACGATTTTGTGTCTTTTTTGGCGTAACTTCTTATGATGTGGAAACAAGTAATAATTGAGGTACCAATAGGAATCACAAAAGACAATGCTCTATTGGTGGACGAGAGACAATGCAGCACGTGAAGTGGGGCAGGCCGCGCCGTATGGGATGACACCTTGTGTCACCGAAGAGAACTTGGCCTTCTTGACCAGACCCAAACTGGCTGGTGGTAAAATCCCAACACACCGACTAAATCTGCTAATAAGTTAGAAATTTGGCCATATCTCTGCCTTTATTGATGACTAAGAGGTGGAGAATGACTGTTGGGTGTGGATCACCTCTCAAACCAACCCAATTTAGTTGTAAAAGCCAATGAAAACAGTGATATTGTCGTCTATTCATCTACCGACGGCCCAGTCTCGGGCTCGAATTTGGGTTCCGGTTTTATCATAACCGGACCTCTGACCTCATTTGCATACGGAAATTTTACACTCGGCAATTTCCGATTGTCGTCGGCGAGACCAATGCAGATTCAATGAATTCCCATTGTGTTATGCAGATTGAGGGTGAGAGGTCAGAGCATAATTACATTTTCGACCAATGGGAGTATTTGTTGTTGTTTACATTTGGTGATGGGAAAGAACATAGCACGTTTGTCTCCATTTACACAACAAACGATTTTGTGTCTCTTTTTTGGCGAGTAACTTCTTATGATGTGGAAACAAGTAATCATTGAGGTACCAATAGGAATCACAAAAGACAATGCTGTATTGGTGGACGAGAGACAATGCAGCACGTGAAGTGGGGCAGGCTGCGCCGTATGGGATGACACCTTGTGTCACCGAAGAGAACTTGGCCTCCTTGACCAGACCCGAACTGGCTGGTGGTAAAATCCCAACACACCGACTAAATCTGCTAATAAGTTAGAAATTTGGCCATTTCTCTGCCTTTATTGATGACTAAGAGGTGGAGAATGACTGTTGGGTGTGGATCACCTCTCAAACCAACCCAATTTAGTTGTAAAAGTCAATGAAAACAGTGATATTGTCGTCTATTCATCTACCGACGGCCCAGTCTCGGGCTCGAATTTGGGTTCCGGTTTTATTATAACCGGACCTCTGACCTCATTTGCATACGGAAATTTTACACTCGGCAATTTCCGATTGTCGTCGGCGAGATCAATGCAGATTCAATGAATTCCCATTTTGTTATGCAGATTGAGGATGAGAGGTCAGAGCATAAATTACATTTTCGACCAATGGGAGTATTTGTTGTTGTTTACATTTGTGGTGATCGGAAAGAACAGAGCACGTTTGTCTCCATTCACACAACAAACGATTCTGTGTCTCTTTTTTGGCGAGTAACGTCTTATGATGTGGAAACAAGTAATCATTGAGGTACCGCTAGGAGAACTTGGCCTTCTTGACCAGAAGGCCAAGTTCTCTTCGGTGACACAAGGTGTCATCCCATACGGCGCGGCCTGCCCGACTTGACGTGCTGCATTGTCTCTCGTCCACCAATAGAGCATTGACAAAATTGTCTTTTGTGATTGTGAATGGAGACAAACGCGCTCTGTTCTTTCCGATCACCAAATGTAAACAACAACAAATACTCCCATTGGTCGAAAATGTAATTATGCTCTGACCTCTCACCCTCAATCTGCATAACACAATGGGAATTCATTGAATCTGCATTGATCTCGCCGACGACAATCGGAAATTGCCGAGTGTAAAATTTCCGTATGCAAATGAGGTCAGAGGTCCGGTTATGATAAAACCGGAACCCAAATTCGAGCCCGAGACTGGGCCGTCGGTAGATGAATAGACGAAAATAGCACTGTTTTCATTGGCTTTTACAACTAAACTGGGTTGGTTTGAGAGGTGATCCACACCCAACAGTTATTCTCCACCTCTTAGTCATCAATAAAGGCAGAGATAAGGCCAAATTTCTAACTTATTAACAGATTTAGTCGGTGTGTTGGGATTTTACCACCAGCCAGTTTGGGTCTGGTCAAGTTCGAAGGCCAAGTTCTCTTCGGTGACACAAGGTGTCATCCCATACGGCGCGGCCTGCCCGACTTCTCGTGCTGCATTTGTCTCTCGTCCACCAATAGAGCATTGTCTTTTGTGATTCCTATTGGTACCTCAATGATTACATGTACTTGTTTCCACATCATAAGAAGTTACTCGCCAAAAAAGAGACACAGAATCGTTTGCTGTGTGAATGGAGACAAACGTGCTCTGTTCTTTCCGATCACCAAATGTAAACAACAACAAATACTCCCATTGGTCGAAAATGTAATTATGCTCTGACCTCTCACCCTCAATCTGCATAACACAATGGGAATTCATTGAATCTGCATTGATCTCGCCGTCGACAATCAGTCGGAAATTGCCGAGTGTAAAATTTCCTATTGGTACCTCAATGATTACTTGTTTCCACATCATAAGAAGTTACTCGCCAAAAAAGACACAAAATCGTTTCTTGTGTGAATGGAGACAAATGTGCTCTGTTCTTTCCGATCAGCAAATGTAAACAACAACAAATACTCCCATTGGTCGAAAATGTAATTATGCTCTGACCTCTCACCCTCAATCTGCATAACACAATGGGAATTCATTGAATCTGCATTGATCTCGCCGTCGACAATCAGTCGGAAATTGCCGAGTGTAAAATTTCCGTATGCAAATGAGGTCAGAGGCCTGCTTTTGATAAAATCGAAACTTGAACTCGAGCCCGAGACTGGGCCGTCGATGATGAATAGATGACAAAAGTACTGTGTTCATTGGCCTATACATGTACACTACATGTAGATTGGGATGCTTCGAGAGGAGACCCAAGACAACAGTCATTTTTACCTCTTGTCATCAGTAATCTTTAGTCACCAGTCATCAGCAGATTTATAGGCAGTGTTGGGACAAGCTGGCCTAGTTCTCTTCGGTGACACTAGGTGCAGTTCATCCAGGTTTACGGCTGCTTGCGCGGTTCGGGCCATGTCATAAGCGGACTCTGCTCTGACCAGTTTATCTTCAAGCCGTGCAATAGAGTTGGTGAATTGCTATTTGGATGCCATCCGAAAAGGTTTTTATGGCTCACTTGGAGGAAATATATCTTCGAGGTTATGGCAAGAAACTTCAGGCGAGCACAAGCGGAGCCGGCGTTATAGGAACAACCACATGGTTGCTACGAAAACCGCGGAATCAGCCCAAGCCCGATCGTATGACTGTATCGGGGGCCTGGAAGCCGTCGGTAGAAAATTTGTTTATTCTGTTGCTAATGACGTATAAAGGCCTATCTGTATCAGTTGCCTTTTGACCTTGCAGCATTTTTGAACCTAAGTCTTTCTCCAAAGACCCCTGCAGGCCTAGGCATTTCGAAGGCGCAGGTAAGTTGAAGAGGCTGGTCCTGATACTCCGTTCCTGTAGCGGCTTTTGTGCAATATAGGTTTGTGAGACCCGAGTCTTCCCGTCGTCTTTTCTTCCATCTTCCCGTTCGCCTTCGCTCCATTCAACCGTCAAATACTCATCGATCCGAAAAATTCGGCTATTTTTTACGCACCAATGCCGTAGTGAAGGCGGTGCGTGAAAGATAGGCAATCAGAAATACACGTCCCATGAACAAAAAATAACACACCGCGGAAGACAATACGGTAGTAATGCAGACCATTGTTTTCGAAGATAATCATTCTTACCACACCAAAGTTAGGGGGCCACGTCACTCAACGCTACACAACACGGGGCCGCACTCCGTTTGGGAGGACCCATCCATCGTCCACTACTACGACCCTTTCGGGGAGGAACAATTTGTTCAACATCGGGGGACATTAGATTCTTTTACACCGGTAATATAAAAGACCATTTTGCGGCATGTGCTTCTGATACACCCTGTAAAAAGACCCACCCGACACTTATGACTCCGTAGGAAAAAAAATCATATTCGATTGGCTGGTACGCTCGCGTCATCGCCTCATTTGCATAAATGATCATTGAAGACGCCTTGCAGCGAAAGGATACGGTCTAGTCTCATCGGGAGGCCGTAAGGTACGGGTGTCGAACCTCTAATCTCTGAAAACAACACAATTCTTCCAATTTGGATAACAACATTGCACGGTAGGTGTCTATTTCGTTATTGGTGCCTATTTCAGTGTCAATTTCACAGTTTAGCCCACCGTGACGACCGCGTGATTGTGTCGGGATCAGTCCGCCCAATCGTACACGTATTCATGTCCATGCATGTGTAGTGTATGCTTATCGCAAGTGGAAAAAGAATGTAGTTAAGCCGGTTGACGCTAGATGACAGGACCACGAACTAAACAGTGGCACGTGGCATTATTGATTAACCCCTTCAAAACCACTGTCAGTATTGACTTGTGTCAAGAGTCAAACTTTCACAATATTCTATGAGTATGGTGGAGTAAAGTAAACCATGGTACAGCAGCAGCACAGCCTGGGAATGTTACTATTAGTAACGGTACCGGTACCTACGTCCTAACTCCGTAACTATATGGCCTAAGGGTTTAGTTTGGGAGCGGCTGGCTGAGTGCTGAGAAAACCCAGGGCAGAACCTTGAGATGAGATGCTACTTATGAATTCGGTAACAGGCATATTATTTATCACAATTATAGGGGGATCCAAGGGGGCGCACCCGCCGCACGCCCCCCTTTCAGCCAAAAAAATCGACCGTGAAATTCTGAAATTTGGAGCAAATCATTGAAATTCACTGCAGATTTCAATGTTTCTAGCAAAGTGCGCCCCCTCTTTCCCGAAATCCTGGATCCGTCCCTGATATCATACATCAATAACACGCATGTTGGGTGTAACCTTCAAAACAGTTCAATATGGCATATCACTGGCGTGACTGGTATGTTAAGTGGATTGATCTATCTGAGAACAATGCTGGCAAATGAAAAATAAGTGAAATTTCCAAGTAATATTGTCTGATTTAGAAAATGATTAATTTGCATGATTGCTGGAACAAAAAGACATGCCAGATTGATCTGGAAATATGAACAAAAATGAATGGAATTCACCTCAGTGGAATGTCTTGAGACTAGACTTGAGCAATGAAGACGCAATGCTACAGTCCTGATCACAAGTACCGGTATTGGTTCTCCATCGGTCTGTGTTCCGTCAATTCCTCCAAGGTTGTGTGTAAAACCGGTATGATTATGATGGTCTCCTTTTTCCTTTTCAGTGCACTTCTTATGACATCTGCGTGACTATTCTCCCTGAATACAAAACCCTAAGAAGGCAGCAAGGATGAAGTTTGATGATGTTCTGAAGATCATTGGTGACTTTGGCAAATACCAAAAAATTCAGTTTGTGTTGATATGCTTGGTAGCCATCGTCAGTGCGTTTCTCGCACTCAACATGGTGTTTGTTGGTGGTGTACCTCACCACCATTGTGCCATCCCATATGAACTCCGCGAGGCGTATTTCAATCAGACAGAGAATGCTACAGAAGCGGGACTTGTGGAGAAATATATTCCACTAGACAAAGATGGAAAGTACGAAAAATGTCTCATGTATTCGACTAACGTCTCTGCGATGGTTGCTGCTGTTCCCACGACTCCTGCTAACATGGTTAATAATTCGAACTCCACAACCGATGACAGAGCTACAGAATCGTGTTCAGATGGGTGGTACTACAGTGATGAGCCGTTTGGAAAAACTATTGTCTCACAGGTATGATAATTTCTTCCAAATTTTCAGATGAAAAGGGGTCCTGAGGTAATCAGTGCAGTGGTTCTTTAATCATTCCCTATGTCACCTACACAAAGTTTCTGTGCGATGATGTTGGGAGGTACCGCTATACATGTACATCGACGGCGTTGATTGCGGACCATGTTTACATGACTTGACCAGGGTAATCTCTTTTTAACGGGCCGCCCTGAATTTATTTCTGGCAGGATGCCTTAACAAAGCACATCAGTGTGTTACCCAGCGCTTCTAGATCAAAGTGGATGTTAGTTTTTATCTATACCTGACTGTGTCTGTGCGTAACTGCCGTGGAAACGAAAAATTTGCACTTCTATGTTTACATAAAAACGTGGAATCATCATGACGTCCCCCCGTGACGTTGCATTGGCATGCACGGATGTACAGGCCGACACTACGCTCACTTTGTGACGTGACGTCATGACGTCACTCGCTGTGGAAAGTCACGGCCGAATTTCACACGTGGGGAGTTGTTTCATGTGGCAAAACTCATATATTTTACTGACTCGAAAGCAGATTTTCTCTAGAATTTCGTTACTTTAGTAAAATAGGGAATATCTTCTCCCAAATACATGAAAAATAAAAGTGGTTTCTTTACAAATAAGTTTTGAAATAGAGGTGTCATTTGGTGTTGTCAGTTTTCACCCGAGATGGTCCGCAATCAATGACGTTTATCTATAAGGACCGATAACCTCAGGATGGAAATGGGATGAAGTTTGAGGTAACCCTGCGAAATGATATGTACATTGTATGGTCAATATGAACTGTTTTGACGTCAAGTACATGTACCGGTAGGCACAATTTCAATCAATTTCTCCTGATAAGTATCGGTCTGACTAAACAAAGTACCAGTAAATTAAACATGACATGTTATGAGCAGCTGATGGTACCTCATTGCTGTCAGATGGACAAATACACATTATGTCCGATGATTGCTTTTATCATAAAATCAGTCCATCATCTGGAATGCATTCAAATTCTCCAATTGTTTCTTTACTCTAGCAAAGCATTACTACATTCTAATCCTCACAAATAGCCAAATTGATGAGGCTAGTGACCATATCATGAGGTCAAGCATTCATCTTCCTATCCTACATTCATCAGACAGCTCTTTTCCTTTGATTTGAGAGTGGAGTACGTGATCACCCCATTTTAGACCCCTTGACCTCCTCCAATGTGTGGTATTCAAATAAAAGGCAGTAGGCTGACTAACCAATTGTATGCTGATGTGTTGAAATGAGCTTCTGTGATATGAGTCATCTGCTCGTCATTCAGATATCCAACATAGAGCACAACAAACGACACACAAAATGATAGTAAAAGTGAAGTCGTCTCTGAATTTCGCAAATTTTCGACCTCAACCGAGGTCTTCCTTGGGCACTTTCTAGTAGAGATCCCAGAAGTGAATCACTTACTGGGATCTCTACTAGAAAGTGCCTGAGGAAGACCCCGGTTGGAGTCGTAAATTGCGAAATTCGGAGACGACTTTACTTTTACTATCATGAGTCATCCATCATTCCCGATTCAAACTGACATTTGATCTGTAGTTTGGTATTATTAATCCAGTATTATTTTAAATCCAATTATAAATCCAGTTATGAAGACACAGCATTTGTCCTAGATTTTGATCAAAGTCGGACATGCTCATTTAGTAGGACATTCATAAAAACATTCAGTGATGTGGCATAACAGTCTCGTAGTTGGGCCTCATGTCATGCATGTCTTAAGGCGACTCTCCACCTGCAAGTTTTCTTGGGTGCGCAAGTTGACTCTCTATGGGCAATTCAACTGCGAGCAGTTGTTTATGTCACTGGTCCCCGCGTAAGCCGTGAGGAACAAATAATGGTGAATTGCCCACTGTGAGCCAAATTGCGCAAGAAAACTTGCAGGTGGAGAGCCGCCTTTAGGTCTTCTTTTTTGGAGAGAGACAATCCCCAAACACTCTTTCTGGACAAGGCTTTGGATGATGAATTTTAAAAGGCTTGTTATCTATTATGCTTCTTTGCATGTTTTATATAGGAAGTGATAATGGATGGGTTGTCACAATATGTGCAAGCAGTTTTCATAATGCTATTAATTTCATTTATCATGATTATCCAACAAAACGTTATTGACACAGTCTTAGATAATTTTGATTGGAGGTCACATAGAGTGCAGCTGCAGGCCTTTGCCTGTCATGACTTCCTTGTCAAGCCATTGAGTTGGCCCACACCCTGCTTGGTAGATAAAAAGTCATTTTTTATCCAAAAGAATAAAAATCTCTTTCCTGGTATTTATTAAACTTGTATGATGCGAAAACTTTGCTGTGTACTCACTCTATTGAAATCAGGACAGAAAAAGCTGTGCGATGCCAAAACTGACTCAAGGAGTTGAACTTTGACAAGGATTCTATTATCTAATCTACAGATAAAAGTTTTTCAAGATTGCTCTGTGTTAACACCATTAGAATATTGACATGTTTACTCTGTTGTGATTTCAACTTCAAGGTCCACTTTCCCCAAAGTTACAAGTTGGTGTAATTTTGCTTAACCCCTTCACTACTCTACTGCTGAATTCCTGGGATGGGGCACGCTTTTCACTGCTGAATTTCCCAGAGAATATCTCGGGATGGAAACACCCCATTTACATGTATAATACTGATTTGAAGGCAAAAAGTGGTCACGTCAAATGCTTGGAGAGCCATCAAATTGGACATTCGCGTTGAGAATGTTAAGTTTTGCATGAAGTGTAAGGAACTCAGAAAATTCCTTTCATGAATGTTGCCATATTTTACATGTAGGGCCTACTATTAATAGGCCCATGGTTCATTGACATAGACCTTTGTTTCAACTTGTTACCCAGTCCTTGAAATGGGAATTGTGTCTGCTGGGACAAGCAATGACAAGAATAATTTAGCGTACATTTATGGTCGAATCATGGGCTGATAATTGGAATATATCAGATAAAGTACATTCCACTGTCTTGCCTCCCTTTATCATGCAGAACTCCCATCAGTCCGAACCCCAGGGGTGCCATGGATGCCCTTTTTGACAAAAATGACAATCAGGCAAATGAAGGGCCGTATTCATAAAGGGTGTTTAAGACTTAGACGCGTGTAACTTCGTCAAATGTATGGTGGAAGTGTGTGCATTCAGTGAAGTTACACGCGTGTAAGTCTTAAACGCCCTTTATGAATACGGCCTGAAGTGTTTGAAAGAAAACCTCCTGTCTTGGTCCTGCACATTTCATGGTCAATTCTGCCGTGTTTTTGCCGTGTTTTTGACTCCACCATTGTAGAATATGATCCCTTCATTTCAGTGGAATTTAGTGTGTGACAATCGATGGATGACGGATACTGCGAAATCAATCTTCTTTGCTGGACGTCTTGTTGGTGCCGTGGTGTTCGGCCAACTCTCGGATAAGTAAGTGGTGATAATGCTCAAGCTGTGGTCTCCAATTCATTATTCAAAATGTTGCTCACTTGGAAAAGAACTAGTCTGTCTGATGCTACATATGTCTGAGCAGATCTGGCATGGTTCCTCATTGCTATTGGCCGTGTATCCACAGGCTGTTCCCTTGTTCCATGGACTCGAGCCGTTAGGACAAAGAGACCTAGCCTTGTGCCCTGTGGGAATGGCCAGTGTGCAAAAATCAAAGATCCATTATCTCTGTGATGCGTCACAAGTGAACAGGGAACAAGGAAACATGCCGAAAGGGAACAGCCTATGGATGCACGGCCTTTCAGTCACATTCATCCTCTTTCAGGTTTGGTCGTAAGCCTGTGTTCATGGCGTGTGTCCTGCTGCAGATTGTTGCTGGGATCGCTGCTGCTTTCTCCCCAAACATGATTTTCTTCTACGTGGTCTACTTCCTCCAGGGTGTGATGCAAGTCGGGGTCTTCTTAACTGTTTATGTAATGGGTAAGTATGACCACAACCTACAGTCTTGATCCCTGTCACTTTTTAGCATGTTTATCTGCTACTTTCATCTTTCTTCTAGGTACTGAACTGGTTGGTCCATCTTATCGAAAAATCACTGCCTTCTTTGTGCAGGGGGCATACAGCGTTGGGTATATGATCCTGCCAGGCCTGGCATACTTCATCAGAAGCTGGAAATGGCTTGAGATTACCATTAGTGTTCCGGCTGTATTTTTCCTATCATATTACTGGTAAGAATAACATCACTCTCACCCTGCCCACACACATCAAATTTTGAAGGATTTGAAACACGTATGCCATACAATGAACAGGAGAAACTTTGGCCATCCTGGCAAGTAACGGCAGGGACTGTATCTCTGGATGATTGGTTGCCTGTCCTCGCTTCTTTTAAGCGTGTTATATTTGCAGCCCGTATATTTCAGGTTTGTACCAGAATCAGTCAGGTGGCTGTTGTCCAACAAGAAAATGGACCAAGCAGCCGTCATAATAAAGAAAGCTGCAAAGGTGAACAAGGTTGATTTGGATGAAACGACGCTCAGTCAGCTTGAGGTTTCTAAGAAGGAAGAGAAAGAAGAGAAGAGTCAAGTTGTGGAGAAGTCCTGTCTTTATCTTGTCAGCACCCTCAGAATGGCCGCCATCTCATTCAATGTTTGGTTTAATTGGTGAGTTCAAGAAAAAGGATTGGATCCAGAGAATGTACATACCGGTATACAAAGCTTACTGTAACGTTGTGAGTGTGCAAATCTTCTGTGTGCAGAGAGCATTGTGAATCATAAGGGTCTTCACAAATGCTCCTTCTCTGTCACTTGTTATGTCATCGTAGAAAGAGGTAGGCACTGTAAATGGCCTGAGATTTGCAGGATGTGCAGATAGTTAAATAAAGGTTGCTGGCAAATCAACAGTAGTTGAGGCACTCGTGTTCTCCTGACAGATACCAAACCTTGTCTCCAGAGCTGGCATATCACTAACTGTTTACCAACTTGTGCAACTCACTTCCACTATCATTCACTACTCTTCACTCGTGTCTTCATCTCCTTTTAGGGTTGTCAATTCCCTCGTCTACTACGGCCTCGCACTCAACACCAGCAAAATTGGCGGCAATGTGTATTTAAACTTTTTCCTAGCGGGTGCTGTTGAAATTCCTGCCTACATTCTGTGTGTCCTATTGCTCGATCGCGTTGGAAGACGGCCGCTGATATGTGCCTTGATGGTGATAGGTGGCATCACTTGTGGCATAGTTCCATTCATTCCAGAAAGTGAGTATACCAAATTTAAAGAAATTTTTTTACTCCCTCGAAATCCACGCCCAAAACGTTTGGCTTGGGTCTGTTCAAAAGCTTGAAGCAAATATTGTAAGGAGGCTTTGTGGCAATGGTAAAGTAGAGTAACTTATGTAGATTTCATGTTTAGTGGAGTATCCAGGCTTAAACCTCAATGCCAGCGGATGCATCATATTATTGCCCCACAGCACCACCTGATCTCTACAAGGATAATCTCAAATTCCGTGAAGTGAAGTGCATGGTCAGTGTTAAAAAGCTACCATCTCGGTCTGCTTTGTACCCCACTAACCCCCCCCCCCATGTAAGAAGGCTAGTGAGGCATGCAGACAGTGTGGTTTGAACCTGTGGACTCACTGCCCACATCAGAGCCACCACATTCACTACAGGTCCATTATATCTAACTATTAAAATAACCATGAAGAGTTTGTGGAACTGGAAAAAATACGTGATTAACAGTAGAGGTGAAGTGGTAGAGAATACAAAGGGAATATTGGAGACATAAGTGAAAATTAATGAGAGGTGGGTGGAATAGGCCACTGTGGTTTTTATGTGGCAACAGCTGTACATTGCCTGATGTTTCTCGTCTCAGCAAATCCATAATCAGCTTGGGTTGATTGATCTTTGATTCAAGTCTGTGGAGAGGCCACAATGGGACCAAAAACCTGCTGGGCTCTATGAAATGTGATAGAGATGGCTGGGGTTTCTAACATTGTTGCAATGGGGCCATGGATGGTTCTGGCTGAGGCTGTTGTGACATGGGAATGGTATAATATCCAAGAGTGATTAGAATGGCTTCTTGTATGTATCCTAAATTTTTGCCAGATTAGTCTGGCCCCACCTTCGTTGTTTATCCTTATAATAATCCTATCCTCTCTGGTGATATGTAGATACATGTATGTTATCTTCACATATTCTCAGTGGGTACCGGTATATAAACATGTCTTATTGTACAGTACCTCCAGGCCTTTTAATATCTAATTTCCATAAAAGAATACTTAAGAATGTGTACACAGAAGAATGTGTGTTACAATGGGCCTACATATTGGTATTCTTAACCTATTTTTGCTTTGGAATCGTAAAGTGGGTATGATACTAGTTCCAGAATTTGGACCTGGCCAAGTTTTCTAGGTTAAGAACTTGAGATTGATCATGACCCTGATGATGAAAAAATGGTCCACTTGATTGATTGGTCTATATTAGGGTAGACCAAGGTTCGATTCCCAGTGCTAGGCTGGTATGGCTATATTTCTGAGTAAACACCCCAAAATTAGACATGAGGGATGAATGATAAATACCTGGCCCGATTGCTCCCAGAAAGTTTGATTATGTGGGTAATCATTTTCGTAATGCTGGTTAGCTGATGGTTAATGCATTCATTATTGTCATGACTATCCAAAATAATCGCTTGTTATCTGGTCATCAATTATGTCATTTCAGCAGCAGAAAAGGGAGGTTTGTATCCAGATTTTTGTGGCAGCATTGGAAGGACTGAGGGTACTAGTATCCAATGACCACTTTGGTACTTTCACCAAATCATCAACAATAATGTTGGGTTAAATTGTGGACCTGACGAAGTCAAACTACCCCAGCTGTCATAATCAAGGGTGGATAGTTTTGAACAGGGCCCTCGTTTGGCCCTCCACAATTGAATTCAACATGACTTATGGCTGCTAGTTCCATACATACATGTACTGGTAGTCATAAAGTTAAAGTTAAAGTTTGGGTGTATAGTCTGATATCAACAACGGTAGAGGTGTCATCCGACTTCACACTTTAACCCCAGTCTATCCTGAAACCTTTCAGTAGAACTCAGATGAGTTGCTCATTCAGCGCATACAATCTGAGCATTTCCGACCGGTACCCATTTATACACCTGGGTGGAGAGAGGCCATAAGGCAAAGAGACCTGCCCAAAGTCTCACGCCAGCAGCGGGATTCGAACCCGGGATCCTCTGACCGCTAGTCGGAGGCCCGAACCACTACACCACCGTGGCTCCTTGTCATATTGTCCTTAGTCATATTGTTCGTACCATTTTTTGGGAAGTTCAGATGGCTGAATTGTGTAGACCCATGTGTCAGCCTTTATCAAGCTCCTTCAAAAAGTGTCAGGTGGTCCACCAATTTTTGCTGTTGGTGATGTTGGTCATGATCATGCCTTCATGAGGCGCGTGATGAAATGAAATACCCTCAGTCCTCAATTGATTGTCAATAACATTTAAACACCCATGCCACTTTTTGTCCTGTAAGTTCTGTTGTGATCCATTAAGTCTGTACTACCACAGAGCTCTTGGCCCATATCATTCATGTTCACTCTAGTCTGGAACAACATTGTGACCACTCAAAAAGCAGGCACTTGTCTGAATAACAGAAAGGGTTAAAGGGCCTCTAGAGGCAGCTTTTTAGTGCATTCATGGCATGAGGATCCAACTTGGGCATCATTTTTGTAGTAAAATTTCATAAATGTCAAAATATGATCCACAATTCATGAGTTCGTGGTTACTAGCACCACTTGTTGTTTAGTCTCAGTACTGTTAGTAGCCCAATAGCAAGCTGCCTCTAGAGGCCCTTTAAAGGCTTTAGGAAACAATGGGGATCATATCTACGACACAGGGCAGCACACCGCAACCAGGTCCTATACAATGGATGCCTTTTGTGTGGAAATTGATCAGGATCTGCATGTCACTTTTATTTCAATTAGCCACTAGTGACATCTATTGAGGCAGTGAGCGATGGTCCCCATTGCTGAATAGAATATTGCTTACTTAGGGAAATGTCCACACATCTTCAGCTTTTTTTAGTCATGATAATTTTGTCTTGCCTTGCATGAATATGACCTTTCGTCATTGATATAAAATGGCCCTGTTCATTGGAGTCAGTTCGATCCGAATCGAGGCCAGTTCACTTGCTTTTTATACCGTGAAAAAGCCTTGTGACCTGAACTATCGTACCCTTTTCATGGTACAAAAGTAAGTCAACTGGCCTCGAACCGACTCTGTGTAAGGCCTAAAGTATATGGGAATTAAAGCCAGACACTATAGACAGATGGGTTATAATCGACGAGCCTAGTCTCGGTCACCCAGCCGCTGTTTCGAATCTGGGGAACCGTAGCAGTACTGTGTGGCTGGCTGCGCAAGACTACACACAGCATTGGGGGTTCCCCAAGGGGATTCCCAAAACCTCGATGCAGGATAATGCTATAATTATGTGGTTCTATGGTTCTATACGCTACGCACGCCTGTAGATGAGGTTGCACAATTATTTCGGCTGAACTGGAGAGTGAGTAGCGGTGCATAGTGTGCGGCTTTAAAGAAGCCTCACTCCATCCTCCCCCATCGGGGGTTTTATCTTGGTTCTCGATCTTCATCCACTCATTGAGATTTGTGTGTGTAAGTATACTGGTAGATGAAAACCATGCTGTGGGAGGATGTGTCACCCTTGTGGTGACCTAATAATTTTGTGTCATGAGGGGATTATGAAACATAATGTGACTGATGTCCTGTATGAACGTTAGTCACCTCTCAACACATCTCTGACCATAATTCTCAGTCACCACCAGAGGGGGTCGGTTCAGTTCTCATCTGCTCACATTAATGTCATCGTCAATCAATGCATGTCTATTTTAATATCATTGTTGCTAGTTTGTGGCCAGATGGTTTATTCCCACTTCGCCCCCTAACAGTAAATCCATTAAATACCGGTACTGGTAGCTAACCCTAACCAATAACCATTAGGGGGCGAATTGGGAAAGGCAGGGCGAAATGGGAAGACACCGGCCAGATATTGACATATGTACAGTACTTGATGGCTAGTCATTATTCAGTCTTTATTGCCTTTTTAAATCTGAAATCCCATTTCTTTCTCCAGGTGTGCCTTTTATTCTTCTTGGTAGATAATTCAACAGTCATTCTGACTCTTGGTCACTCCTGGGCTCTGTCAACAAAGTCAATCTCCATGTCTCTCATGAGGTGCTAGGCCCTGAAAGCCTCGGTAATTATGCCCTCTGGGTAGAAATAGAACTGGAATTGGTGTTTCGGAAAAACACCCGAAAAAATATGGACCCATCTGGAAAGCCCCAGTTTTCTACCGGTAACCTGAATACTTAAGTTTTGGGGCATGGTTTAGATTTTGTTATGGTTGACGACTTGTTGATTAGATTTTTTTCAGACGAGGCCTACTTCCATGACTCTGTACAATGTTGATCGGTTACTCCTATCATTGATTTGACTTCAGACGCCATAAGTTCTCAGTGGGGGCTTTGGCAAACATTGCATTGAACTCAGTGTTCTCCACGGGTTTTGGTCTAAGAGGGGTGGAGGTGCTCTAAGATGCGTTTTCTGAGCATCTGAGGTGTATAATTGAGCGCTCTAAATCATGGATATTAGTACATATTTTCGGTTTTTCAAATTTAAAGAAGGGCGGGCCGTTTTTAAGAGGGGTGGATTTTATACTGGAACTCATAATCCCCCTTTTGCTGTCCTGCCTTCAGCATTCACTTTTCAATAAGAGAATTGAGGTATGTTAAATGGTTCGATGCCTACAGTTCTGTACAGTTTGACATTTGTTTTTCTGTTTACTTTGTCAATGTGTGTCTCGATAAGGCCGATTTTTCGCACATACATGTAATTGTATGTCATTGTCATCACGTATGGCTGCCTTTGCAGTGATAATAAATAGATAATAATTATAGCAAACTGTGATTGACACTGATCCAGTGTGATTCTGGTCCATAAAACAGTCAATCAAATGGATTTCTGCATCATTGTGTCTGGGCTTGCAGGAATTATACTGATGGTTTGATTTCTCTACATTTGTCACAGGACCACTGAGTGGTGAAGTGTGCTGTTGACCGGCAACTGCCACATAATAAGTTGCCAACCAGCTAAATTGCTTTTCTGAGCAACCAAACGAGTGGCTCACTGATGGCCAACTTGGTTCAACACCAGACTTGTTAGGATCAGATTTGGATTTCTCTTAGAGGTGTTTCCTTGAAGTTCCCATTACCCACATCAGATGATAGGCCTACGCAGACTGTGGTCACCATTGATGCAGAGTGCCACGTGTAAAATCAATGCTCGTATAAGTACTGGTAAAAACCCAGCTGTTTCTTCTTGATCAATGAATATATGGATAGATATTCTGAGCACGAGTGAACCGAGTTGTGTTTTACTAATACCGGTACATGTATAATCATTTGAACATGGTTTACAAAAACAGTATGACAGATGTGAAGACTATTGCAGTCTCATCAATAATCATGTGTGACGTGTTGATCAAATTCAGTTGTTTTTTCGTTTCTGTACTCTGAGAATCATTATCAAACAAAAGAAAAATGGCAGTTTCAAAAGTCCATTGTCAATTTGAATATGTCCAAAATTCGATATTCCAAGAGCTACTTCTGACATGTATAATGTACCAGTCACGTTTGACTATCATCTTAACCTTTCCCAGGCTTAGAAGAAACTCAACTTTCTTTTTCACTAATATCTTGATGTGGTAAGAAAACAAATAGTCAAATTCCTGTCGGTTATCAACCTGGCCAGACACGTTTTACAGTAAACACATGCTGCCAGTACATTCAGTGTTGGTGTTACAGGCTGTCCTCAGTTGAGCAGTGTTTGCATTACAGAGATCAGATTCAATACGACCAGGGCCAGATCCAGGGTTGACAGAAAGGGGGGGCGTAGCTTGACGGAGGTGGTGAGCACTGAAAGCACGAAGCCCAAACAGGGGTCTTAAATTGTGACAATTTAAGTGGTTTTAGATGCATTTTCCTGGCATCTGAGAGCAAAATACTCGAATTTTTTATGTGATTAAATTTTCTTGATAAAAAAATAATTGCTCTGCCAAAAATAGGGGGCGTAGGCCCCCTGGATCCGACCCTGATAACTGACAATAGAGAGGTGTTTTTCTATCACACGTTTCACAAAGGAAGATTCCCTGCATTATCAGAAACTTGTCTCGATCTGTGGCTGTAAGGTGTTAAATCAAAGGTATCTTAATAAGCCAGTCAGCCTCAAATTTGTTGCAGGTAGGCCTAAACCATAAACAAGGATTCCTACCAATACATAGTGGGCCGTATGCACCAAACGAAGATTATCTTGAACTCAGGTTCAGCCACAACTTTTCAATTGTTCAGGTTTGCCACGGCGTGATGTGACAATGGAAAAGTTGTCGCTCAACCTGAGTTCAAGATAATCTTCGCTTGGTGCATACGGCCCAGTAGGTGGTTATTGGCTTGTGGTGTGCTGCGTGGTATTGTAAAAAAAAACTACGGATTTGAGATTTCCTAATACAAATCACTGTGATCAGCCAATTAACTACCGGTAACCAACTTGGTTGTATTTTTTATGTGATGTTAAAAGTCTTTGCTTCTTATTTGTTGTTGTTTTGTTGTCTGTGTCTTAAACCATCGTTGCATGGAATCAGTATGGATGTTTTGTCGTATTTTGAAAATATTAAGAAAAGTGATCTTAGCCGAGGCAAATAGTCCCAAGCTGCAGAAACTGAAACTATCACTTAAAATGATGCAGTGGGACCTCAGTGGGATTTCCATGTGTGCACTACCAATTTTATGAGCACAGCTTGTGAGATGAGTGCTGCTCTCTATTGGCTAATCATAGAATCATTATTCCTGCTTTCAGTCGTCTGCTGTGTCAGTCAACTGTGGCCAGTCAAATTTAAAGGTTTCTTTCTTTCTAATTTCAGCTGCGAATTGGGCGGCCATTGCTCTCGCCAGTATAGGAAAGCTCTGCATAACAGCATCGTATGGAATTATCTACTTATTTGCTGCAGAAGTTTTCCCAACTTGTGTTAGGTATGTTCATGCTCCTTTGAAAAGATGGATATCTTTTGTTCGACTCCTGATTAAGCATGGGGGAGCGGGCAAGTTGTCCAGGGTAAAATGTCGATACTGTTAAAATGTTGAGGTACTGACTTTTTATACCATCTTGATTTCAGAAATGTCGGTATGGGTATTGCATCGATGTCAGCCCGTATAGGAGGTATCCTGGCCCCTTTCGTCCTACTGATAGGAGAATACGCAGCCCCAGTACCCCTCATCCTGTTTGGTGTATTGTCCATTGTAGCTGGTCTCATGTCCTTGTTGCTGCCCGAGACGTTGGGCAGGCCGTTGCCAGAGACGGTTGAAGATGTTCATGCGATGATGAAATCGTACGTATCAATTTATTTTTCTCTTCTTGTAGTGGAACCGGGCATCCCTAAGTTGGGTTTGGTCTGAAAGGTGGGCAGGAATGTAGAAATAAAAAAAATCTGCTTAGCCACAAGATGCATTAAATACAATAACAACCAGGAAAATCTACAATACTGGGTTGTTTTTTACGGCTTTTGATTGTTTTTGTAGAATTTTATAAGTATGTGGCTTCTGAACATCCTGTTGTTATTTGCTTGCTTTTGTAATTACTTTTATCTAATACCATTTGATTGTAGTGTACATAGCATTCGCAATCTGCTTGATAGAACATCACATAGCCTGTTGATCATTGCCGAATCGGTTTTTGTCTATCATGGTAATGGGACAATGTTTCCATTCTCTGTCTAGGCAATAACTCATAATGACTTTAATTCAATAGTACATCAGTTCATCTCGTACAATCATTCAATGAGTTTTTATGGTATGGGTCATTAAGAGAATTGTGTTATGACTCGTGTTTGTAAATTTAAGCAGATAATTTCATGTAACAAGTTGGCCAGGGAGTGACATTATTATCAGTGTTAGCGGCCATCTTGGTTTGGCAGAAAATTCAAAGTACCGGGTATTGTGGTTGAGAAATTTGTCCCGATGTTGATCCATTCCTTAAAAAACTGATGATGTCATGTATGCCAGCAGTAGACAGGTAACCCCATCTTGAAACATCAGCTACACCTTTGGACTATGCTCTAGTAAGTGGACTGTAGTCCAGAGGCAAAGTGACAGCAGGCCTTGATGTTTCCAAATTTACATGTACCTGTTCGATTTACTATTCCGATTCCCATATGATTGCAGTATGTATAGTCGTAAAAAGAAAGGTGCAGCAGGTGGTGATGCTGAGGGGTAGGAAATTTTCTACCGATTTTATACTTGTCAAGCTTGTGGGTGTCAGTATCGACGATGACGTACATGTAAATTAATTGAAAAGAATATGAAACTGATGAAGATTTATGAAACAAGATAGAGACCAGAGGAATAGATTGAGTGATGCAAATGAATACGACACTGCCACCCACAAATATCGTTCATGTGTGTTTTTGCTTCATTATACACTTGCAACCTCATACCATTCCCACAACTTATTTCTCTGTAAGTTGAGGCTGAGCTTAATAGAGTGTGAGGCTGAACAGCCCATGCTGGAAGTACTGACTGTCAGGCTGAACAGCTCACGCTTGATGTACAGCACTTAGAACGTGAGGCTGAACAGCCCATGCTTGATGTACAGTAGGTAGTACTTTAGAGCGTGAGGCTGAACAGCCCATGCTTGATGTACAGTACTTAGAGCTTGAGGCTGAACAGCCCATGCTTGATGTACAGTAGTACTTAGAGCGCGAGGCTGAACAGCTCATGCTTGATGTACAGTACTTAGAGTGAGGCTGAAAAGTACATGCTGGCTGTACATAGAGTGTGAGGCTGAACACCCTATGCTTGCTGAAGAGTGTGAGGCTGAACAATAATCAGCCTCCTCCTGCTTGCTTCATGCCTGTCTCATTCTGTAAATCCTTCCACGAATCTATGTCGTGACCTTGTACGTACATGTACATGTACTTTTCAATGTCAGAGGGACCTTCCATGTTTCGTCCTTGAATGCTTGTATTCGTCATTCCCAGGTCCAGTTTTTCAGGTGAGCTCAGCAAGATAAGTAAAACTGTCAAATGTACTGTTAAAGTGCATTGGTGTTTAGAGTTACACCACCTTTCAGTGTTGCCTGAAGATATAAAAAAGTGGTGATGGAATTACAAAGACTTTGCCTGGTACTTCCTGCTGGCCTACTAGGATGCTAAGTAATCTCCCAAGCAGGTTCAGATAACCTACGCATTCCAATCAGTGGTTTTACTGCATGTCTTTTTTAGACCACCTGNCAGTGATGTCATACAATGTTTAAAATATAGCTATCTGAATAAGAGGTACCATATTTCTATCTATTCGTAATACATTTATAGGGTCTAAAACTGGCGAGAAAAAAGTTAACTGTACATGGACAGTTGAATTTGTAATACATGCCTGTATAAGTACTGCAATGGAATTCCAATGAGCTATTCTAAGAATCTTAATTAGGGGTATAAAGCTACACAATTGAAATGTCCATCATGTGATTTCAGACACATCAGACATCAGACTGACCAAAAATCCATGTTGGATCTGTTCTGCAAATTGGTACTCAAAATCGGGCTGGCTCATGGACTATAAAGTGCATTGGTGTTTAGAGTTACACCACCTTTCAGTGTTGCCTGAAGATATAAAAAAGTGGTGATGGAATTACAAAGACTTTGCCTGGTACTTCCTGCTGGCCTACTAGGATGCTAAGTAATCTCCCAAGCAGGTTCAGATAACCTACGCATTCCAATCAGTGGTTTTACTACATGTCTTTTTTAGACCACCTGTAGGAATGCTGGTTCTTTTAAAGATGAACGGAATGACTTCGGAGGTTTCTTTGTAGTCTGACATGGAACGTCCCTAATCTTTTCTGCTTGAGGCCTCTTCATAGGCCTTACATAATGACTGTTTCATTATATCTTGATTATTTTCTGTGCTCGCTGTTGAAAAAATTGTTTAGATAGTTGTGGTAACCTCATCATTTTAACCTCTTCACTATGGAAATATGCATCATTAGGACATCACGCTAATGCATAAAAGTACGCGCAACTCCATGGTTGCGTCATGACGTCATGGCCCGAATTTGATCATATTGAAGTGGTTAATTTCACATATCCTGCACAGTGATGGGGAAGATGGCATTACACAGAACATGCAACCCAGCTTCTTTAACCTTTTGAAAGTTACAGCTCAGTTTCTTTTGATCAAAAAGTTTATAAAAGCAACAAGATAAGAAGAAAATGATGAGGTTACCATCGTACACCATCTCCCAGTGTGTTGTGTATGTATATCTAGTATACTGTTGCTTGCTTGCACATGTCTGCTTGTGAACAATTACAGCCTCTGTGAATAGCACCACATCTTTCCAATACAATCTTTTCCCCTCTCCAGAGTTCCTTAAGATCTTGGTCACTTTTGACCATTTTCTGAATGTTTCCTCTTTTGGACCGTTGCGTTTTAAGCCGCGTTCACATATAGACCGATCTGAGACCGAATTCCCCAGTTCGCATTCGGGAATGCGCATTGGCTAGGCCGTCTTAGCTTAAGCCACGTTCACACTACAAAGTTTCTAATGCGATCTCAGGCTGGTCTAGCGAGTCCGCTTCTTGTAGCGATCTCAGGCCGATTCCCCTTACCTACCCTAGGGCAGTCTAGACATGTGTCTGAACAGTTTGGAGCGATCCAGTCAGCGCGGAGACACTACACGCCAAACTGTGAACCGAATCAGCCAGAGATCGCTACAAGAAGCGGACTTGCTACCGGCCTGAGATCACATTAAAAACTTTGTAGTATGAACGGTCAATGCGCACTAACTGTTTAGGCCGGTCTCAGATCACTTTCAAGTGCTAATGTGAACGCGCCTTCATATGATCTCGCTGACAGAGATTTCTGTATGTTTGCCACCAGTGTCAGGTTCAGCTGTCAACAGCAATAAATAAATCTAGTAACTTACAGTGGTCGAATTACAATGGGAATGACTGAGGTCTACTGTGTAGAAATTGGCCCTCTTTCTGGTGAACATTTGTCCTCTACTTTGGTGATAATCCTGTCGTCATTATCTTTCCAGAACATTCAAACGCAAGAATGATATGGAAGAGGTGAACCTGCAAGACATGTCGGAGGAAAACGGAGGAGTGAAGGCCTAATGTGATGCGGTGGTGGATTTGTGAATTAGTCCGTGTACTTACTGTAGTTCCTGTCTTCAAGGGATGCAGATGGCATGTTCTGGATGATTATTCCAAACGAATGATACCGGTACTGGTACTCCATCTGCCACGATAATGACTACTAATGACTACTTTTGTTTATACCATGCTGGTACTTGTTGAGCAATTTTGTCCCCGCAACTGTTATGACGGGAACCACTTTAAAAAGTTGTTCATTGGAAAATTGTGTTCCCTGTCTGGAGGGTCTTCATGCTGATTGAGTTCAGTGCGATGAAACTTCTGGTTGAGGCTGTTGTCTCTTCAGGATGAGGAACCACAGTAATTTATGGTGCATGAGGGACGTTAACTTAAACTTTGGTCAAGTGCATGGCCAGATATTTGCTGAAACTGGTGTTGTGACATCACCTTATGATTCAGTTGGGTGCCATTTTGTAGAACCTATTAAAGATAGAGGGGAAGGTTCATCATAATCACTTGTTTGAGTTGCACATTCTCTTATCTGGATTTTAAGCCCCAGAATAGGGTATTTCCATCTATTTGGGGCTGTATTTTATGAAAAAGTTTCTACAAATTGCCAACGAATTTCATACATTGCATCTTGTCTTGTCATACATGTCATATCTGAAGCTTATTCAAACTGAATATGCTTTGTCATTTTTTGTCACAGTGGCAATCAGATTCTCAGGACTGCTATGTTGCCGTGTCTAGCAGTTGGTATATTGGTTGACAGGGTTGATTTAAGTGGGTAGGCCTGCCTGTATCATCCTCCCATAGCAGGCTTTGGTCTCGCTTCTCCAATATATGCTTGCAAACAAAGTGTGAGTGGATGAAGAGGAGCAAGGTAAAAGCCCCTGCTGTTTGAGTATGAGTGAAAACGGACAGCTGTGGACAAGGCAGAGTTCATGATGTCTGGAGGTTCTGTACATGATCCAGGACGCACTCTACTACCTTGGGAGACAGTTTTATTCCAATGATGATAAGGATTACAATAGTCATTTGAGGATACATTGATGATCCTGTGTAACCAGGCTGGGATACCGTTTCATGCAATGCATTGTTAAAGGACTTTGTACTTCTTGGTTAACACCATCTCCAGAAATGCAATTCAGATGCATTTTGTCTTTAAACCAATGCATTTTCATTTGGTTTTGCCGTTGTTCACACTGTAGCTTTATATTGTCTGATGTTGTAGGTTGAAAGCATAAAATGGAATCTGTCTGCGTCTGGGTTAAACAAAGATGTAGAACACAAATGAGGAACCTGCAAACGACTGCCAATTGCTGTGAGCAGTAGGGTTGTACCTTGTTTTCGATGTTTCATCCCTAGGACTATTGCACCTGCACCTGCACTGTGATGCAAAATTGTGCATTGCTTTGCTCCCTTGTTGACATCTGTGGTAACTGCTCGCAGCACTGCCCTGTCGGGATCAAGTAGGTTCGTCATTCTGCCAGCATTCTTGTTCCGCCCTTTCATTTACAGTGAAGAATTTGATATGAATGATACATGTGATGCCACTGACTTTTAGATCTCATCGTCACAAATTTGTTTTTAGAAAACCAGGCACCAGAGGCCGTATGCATGAAACATCTTAAGTGTAAAATTTCCCTTACTATTGTTGCAAACAACAGATAAGGGAAATTTTACACCTAAGATGTTTTATGCATACGGCCCCTGATCATAAGCGTCAACAACTTTTTCGAATGCAATCTTGTAAAAAATAGTGTTGTATTTTATGTTTCTTTGTTGTGTTTCATGTTTCTTGGTGCATTATATTCTATTTCATGATTATTTGTTCATGTATGTAAACATGGAATGCCCTCAAATTTTGGTGAAATGATTACGATAGAGTGGCTTGTGCAATCCTGTATTGTGTAGACTTTGATATTTGAGACCCTATCGATTTTTTCTAAGTTAAATGTTACTTGCAGCTCAAATTGATGCCGAAGTAGATATTTTAATTATTTTTTTAACTGTAACTGTAAGTTGTCATACGGTGTTTCTCTGATTCTAGCAATTTAAGTAAAAACTACATGTATGGGGGGGGGGGCTACACCATCCTGCTGGTAACCTTTCTGAAGATTTTATTAATGTCACTAAGTTGCATTGTACTTGTTGTGTTTCCTTATTTTGCAATGTACCGGTACAGCTTTTTGAACAAAAAAATGAAAAATGACTACACCCTTTAGTGATTTGTTTATGGGATATGTCTGTAGTGTAGGTGCTATGTTGTTTAAGTCTGAGACACTCTGAGTCTTATGAAGAGGTGGCAAACCTCTGCATCTGAGAAGAGCCACATACATTGGGCATTGCAGGTTTGAGCAGTTTGGTAGTTCATAGATACGAATTTTTATACCTGTGGACACAGAGGGAGTCCTCTTGCTTGGTATGGGTGGTACCGTACTGTGAAGATATGGCTCTCTTATAGTGCTCATTGAGCTATCTTGGAGGTCCAGGCCCCGGGGTCCAGGCATACCTAACTCAGAGTAGATTTATAGTTATTTATAATTTGTCTGAAACTATAGGACTTATTGCATGTGTAAATTACGTAAACCAGAGTCTCTATTTATGATGAATTCAAGATCTGACAGAGGATAATTGGAAAGTTACATATATTGGTTGGTCTTTTTCATGAGCAGGCCGTACCGTATTGGTCAATTTGATTCTGTTTGGTTCTTTTAAATTTATGATGAGGGAGTTCATTTGAAGTTTGGTATAATCTGTTGGCCTATATATATACTTTGGAAAAATAAATTGATGGTTTTCAGACAAATCTGATCATTCTTTTTTCTTGATCTAAGAAATGCCATGTGAGAGTTCTACTTGTGTTCATATGCGTCTTTGTCATGTTAGGCCTACCTGGTATGTCAAAACCCAATGGACTGCAACATCATTATTGTATTTGAAATTTTCTGCGCTTTCGTGCAGACCGGAACCAGAAGTGACGAGAGAATCAGCGAAAAAGAGCGGGCGAGGTGGCCATTTTGACACAGCCATGAGGATTCTTGAATTCAAAAAGAATTCTTATAAATAAATCGATCTTCATCGTAATTCAGCCTCTTCATTGTTGATGTTTGGGACCCCCCATCCTCCAATGCCCCGGTAGATAACTACGTCACAGGATTTAGGATGAGTCTAGGAGGTCCCCTAGTGCTGTTTTGCCCCCTTTTATTGACGCATTCATTTGGCGCCCATGTCACTGTTAGGCCTACCGGTGCTGGCATATACGGTAATGATGGATCTACAAAAAGGACCGTAAATAACCTTAGTCCCAACAAATTCTAGTCTACTACATAATCACATCACGGCTGCAGTTCAACATACTTTTTTGCTTATCGACCAACGTTTCCAGAAAATGACCTGGAAAATGAACGCCAAGGGTTCATTATTAGAGAGGTTTCGAAATCAAACGATAAACGTAAACTTTACGACAACATTATTTTTCGCACTACACATTAACCAGATTTTATATTGCATTTTCGGTACAAAAATAACGTTGTCGTTAACGTTTACGTTTATCGTTTGATTTCGAAACCTCCCTAATAGCAGGATTTGAACAGCGCGGGAAAGTTCGCCACTCGGCAATTTCCGTGATCAGCCGAAGGTGCGCCGTCCAATCTGAACGTCAGATAACGATGAATGTAGCCGAGTACCTCCGAAGATGACGTCGATTGGTGCGCCGTCCGCACTGTCATTTGACAGCAGAATGATTTCGTAATTTGCAATCATGGCATTTTCAGTGAGTGTATTTTTTGCTACAAATATAGCGATTAAGTGCATGTTTAGAATGCGAATTACATTGAAAATTGTGCAGGCACGAAGGAATAGATCAGCAGATCATTGTTGTTCGATCGGTTCATTCTTCTGTGCTTTGATCAAGTGGGAAATCGAGGATGGAAGGCACTGTTTACGTTCCTCCCACACACCGTCCACACACACAAAAGCACAGCACAGCACACACAGTCACAGACATGCAGACAGCAGGTGTACACATGTACATAATGTATGATTGATACACATCTCATCATGTACAATACATGTACTGATGTAGGCCTAACAATGGTGTGTGAGCCGACTCATATAGACAAGTTGCGAAATTAGCGGCCGCCATGTTTTTTATGGACTTTTTGACATTGCTTGGGTCTTTCAATGGGATTTTACACTGTCAGAGGCGTTCAAAAAAGGAAAGGTCATACAGTAAGCCACTAGAATTACATAAAGATATTTTAGCAAGCAAGCAGCTAATAAAATACATTCGAATTATATTTGAAAAAGTTCGAAAATTCGGCCAATTCCACAAAAAAAATGGCGGCCGCTATTTTCGCAACCTGTCTATTCTACTGCACACACACATGCACACACAGTAGGCTAGGCCTACGTACCGTAGGCGTAGGCCTACATGAAATGGTTAGGCCTAGGCCTACATGCCATGGACGATGGTGGTAGTTTCTCTTTTGACGTTTCGTGTCAGCGGGACAGCGCCTACGGCTACACCTACACCTAGGGCAGGCCTAGCCTACAGAAGTAGCTAGACCTTCCGTAGTGTAGGGCTCTGTACTGTACCAGCAGTAGCTTATGGCTGGGCTAGGCTAGGACCTAGGTACTGATACGGTAGGCCTGCCGTCCAGGCCTAACAACGGAGATACCACAACGGAATGTCAAGAATCAAATCAGTCGCACTTGACTTGGGCCAATATTTAGATTAAAGGAGCATGAGATTTAAGTCTTGGGAATATGCCAAACCCTTTCTTTTCTGTTCAAGGGTAAACCAGTGGAGGACCACAGGAGGAAGTGGGATAAAGACGAATATTTGAAAGGATTGCAAGAGAACGAATAGAGGAAGAGTTAAAGAAACTTGACAATGACAAGAAAAAAGAGGCACCTGTTAAACGGGAGTTGCTGAAGCCTCGAGACTACAAGGTTAGAGACTGTATTCTTTCCAATGCTACTGAGACACAGGACATGAAAACTCAAAGTAAAAGTTACACTTATCATATTAATGGAACTCATGATTGAAACAATACTAAATTGTGAACTAGTGGGCATCCCAACACTAAAGCTGCATTGATTTGGGATTCTAACCTGTTTCTTGCTCTCACTTCAGGTTGATCTTGAGTCCAAATTGAACAGGTCGGTGGTGATAACTAAGACAACACCAGCAGCCCAGCAGGGTGGCTACTACTGTAATGTTTGTGACTGCGTTGTAAAGGACTCGATCAACTTCCTTGATCATATCAATGGAAAGAAACGTAAGTAGAAATCGTGGAAGTATGAAAAAGAACCATAAACTAAGGGCCCGGTTTGTAGTGACAGTTGCTGTGAGTGTCGGATCTTCCATGTCTTCCAAAATTCCATCAGGTATCCCAGATACTGCTACTAAATCGCCTATTAGCTTTCTCTTCGTGGCTTGTATTTACAGATCAAAGAAATTTGGGTATGTCAATGAAAGTAGAACGATCATCTTTAGATCAAGTTAAAAGAAGGTTTGAATTGAATAAAAAGAAACAAGAGGAAAAGAAGAAGGAGTACGATTTTGAGGAACGTATGAAAGAATTAAAAGAGGAGGTGGGTGTAACCTTTGAATTTGAATACACTATCCATGTTGTCCTCGCTATGAGCTTCTTTAGAACAAGTGTGAAATTGATAGATGAAGGCTGTCTTCTGATGTGATGATGTGGGTCTTTTCAGGAAGAAAAACAGAAAGCTTATCGAAAGGAAAGACGAAAAGACAGGAAGAGGAAAGCTGAGGAAACGATAGATGGTGAGGATGAGTCTGATATGGCTGCCATCATGGGTTTCTCCGGGTTTGGAACAACGGCAACCAAAAAGTAGGAAAAGGGAAAAAAATAAAGGCTATTTAATTCTTTTGATGTTCAGTGTGGCACTGTGTTTGTGAAAAAGATTCATTGGATGGATGCTACACAATGTTTGGGTCCTCTTCGTTTGTAGCCACTGAACTGACAGACCTTCAAAAGTTGGTTCTTTGTGTGCCTGACTTGTATGGTTTTGTTGTACCAAAGAACACTTTTCAAGTCATCGTTGACCAAGCTGGAGACAGTATAGAGGGAAAATAGTGAAGAAACTGGTGGTGCAGAAACTGCACCACTTGCATGACCAATTTGAAATGTCCCTGTCAATTTTGTTGTTAATATATCCTTTAAAAGAGACATTAGCTTGCTTGGTGTCTGTGGAATGCACTGATACAAGCAGGGGCTGCTGCTCTGTGTTCATGTATTTCAGTGGAATGCACTCACTTTCCACTAGGGACCTGGAGGACGGATACTTAGAAGGCAGGGCATTGTCCATGGCCAGAGTTACATGTACTGTTGGTGATGAAAGTTGTCTCTGTAATCCCTCCTGGCTAACCNGTCTCTGTAATCCCTCATGGCTAACCAGGCTTTTTGAGAGCCAGATTTTGTGAGGGGGGGGGGGTGGTTGATGGGTAGGCCTATTTCATTCATGGGTCCTCTAAAAGACATTTCAAGCAGATTATCTACATGTACTATAGTATCACATATTGTATTTTGTAATGATATGAAGATGATGAAAGGAAAAAAGTAATTCGAACAAGCAATGTGTTTATCAATTCTTTCTACAGGATGTTGCACAAAAGATGTCTCCTGGATTATACCTCTCCAATTTTGCCTGTTGTCCATAGTGCCAACTACACTATATTGCTTGACTGTTGACACTATTCAAATATTTGTCCTCTCAAAAATTCAGATTGTATAGTGTATCCTATCATCAACAGTCAAGTCTCAGCTTATTCAGTCAGATAATAGTGGGGAACACTCAGTGATGGGGAACATTCACAAACGTTACACCTGTTTTAGACTGCAGCTTCTCTGGTTTCGGATGATGATGTAGGGCCCACCTACATTCAATTCGCCCAATGTTGTTTTGGGAGCCGTATTCTGCGCTCAATTCTTCAATTGTCGGTATTGCAACAAATGACTGGTTCTTGGCCCTGAACGATTGTGGCGGCGAAGGGAGCGAGAGCTAAGAACCACTGATTACCTCAGACCTTCCAAAAATGTATGGGTTTTGTTTAGGGCAGCAATCCGTGTATCTCCACGGTTCATTCGAAGGGGCATGTCGGATCCTTTGTCTTGACTGGCCTTTTCTCAATTCACCTTCGTCCCATTCTGCCACATCCTACTTTACCTTCTCATACATATTGTGTCATGCCTTTTTGTCACCTTATCTTCAGAAAATGAACCTAGGAGACCATTTTGGCACATGCCCTCAGCAAGAGTTACTTAGTAGCTGTTAGTGCATATTTAAAAGAGGCCACAGTCGGCAATTTCACACAGAATAACTCTTTGACAAACGTTTGGGTGTAGAATTTCTATAGAAATTAGTTTCAGGTCACGGAATGTAGTTTTTAAGAAAAGGTAAAATGAAACAAAGGCAAAATAGGAAAAGGTAAGATGAGACTAAGGCAAGACGGAACAAGGCGAAATAGGAAGAAGGCAAAATAAGAGTAAGGCGAATAAAGACAAAGGCAAGATGAGAGAAGGCGAATTAGGAAGAAGGCAAATTTAGACAAATGCGAATTGAGACAAGGCAGAGTAAGACAAGGCGAAAAAAGACAAAGGCAAATTAAGATAAAGGCAAAACTAGAAAAGGCCAGTTAAGAAAAGGCAAAAAGAAACATAGGCAAAATAGGAAAAGGCGCGGTAGGAAAAGGCAAATAGAGACAAAGGCAAAATGAGATAAGGCGAAGTAGGAGAAGGCGAAATGAGAGAAGGCGAATCGGGAAAAGGCGAAATGTACACTTTTTGAAGGCGAAATGGGAAAAGGCGAAATGAGATAAGGCGAATAGAGCATGTACCGTTTCATTCATGGGTCCTAAAAGACATTTCAAGCAGATTGTCTACATGTACTATAGTATCACATATTGTATTTTGTAATGATATGAAGATGATGAAAGGAAAAAAGTAATTCGAACAAGCAATGTGTTTATCAATTCTTTCTACAGGATGTTGCACAAAATCCAAAGAGGAGAAAAGCACAAAAATTGACACACAATATATGATAAATGAAAAGGCAATTTCCAGAGTGTTTGCGAATTTTCTCCTGGATTATACCTCTCCAATTTTGACTGCTGTCCATAGTGCCAACTACACTATGTCGCTTGACTGTTGACACTATTCAAATATTTGTCCTCTCAAAAATTCAGATTGCATAGTGTATCCTATCATCAACAGTCAAGTCTCAGCTTATTCAGTCAGATAATAGTGGGGAACACTCAGTGATGGGGAACATTCACAAACGTTACACCTGTTTTAGACTGCAGGTTCTCTGGTTTCGGATGATGATGTAGGGCCCACCTACATTCAATTCGCCCAATGTTGTTTTGGGAGCCGTATTCTGCGCTCAATTCTTCAATTGTCGGTATTGCAACAAATGACTGGTTCTTGGCCCTGAACGATTGTGGCGGCGAAGGGAGCGAGCGCTAAGAACCACTGATTACCTCATTCCTTTTGTCAGACCTTCCAAAAATGTATGGGTTTTGTTTAGGGCAGCAATCCGTGTAAATCTCCACGGTTCATTCCAAGGGGCATGTCGGAAGAACGACGGCCCGCTGTCTGTAAATGCGATCAGTTTGGGTTGCATCTGAACGAAACCGGTTGTGCTGTACGAAAGCCCAGAAGGCTCATTCAAAATTCAATATTGAAACACTGATTTCAATATTGAAATCGGATCTTCAATATTGAACTGTTGACTTCAATATTGAAATCGGTTCTTCAATATTGAAATCGGATATTTTCAACTTATAAAAACCATCAAATTTACACTAACGAATGTTACCAAAAAATGAATTAGCGCTGGGTTATAAAGAGTGTCTCTCCCTCTTCAGTGTATCAACAAAGATTTTAATTATATTTAGGAATATAACTTTAACGGGCATTATTTCAATTTCTTATCAACATGACTTCAATATTGAACCACACTCTTCAATATTGAATCATACATTTCAATATTGAACCACAAATTCAATATTGAAATCTGACTTCAATATTGAATCATTGATTTCAATATTGAAGTCGGATTTCAATATTGAATTTGTGGTTCAATATTGAAGTCATGTTTATAAGAAATTGAAATAATATCCGTTAAAGTTATGTTCCTAAATATAATTAAAATCTTTGTTGATACACTGAAGAGGGAGAGACACTGTTTATAACCCAGCGCTAATTCATTTTTTGGTAACATTCGTTAGTGTAATTTTGATGGTTTTTATAAGTTGAAAATATCCGATTTCAATATTGAAGATACGATTTCAATATTGAAGTCAACAGTTCAATATTGAAGTCAACAGTTCAATATTGAAATCGGTGTTTCAATATTGAATTTTGAATGAGCCTTCTGGGCTTTCGTAGTGCTGAGCAGCCCGGCAAGTTTTCATGTTGAGGTGAGTCGTCAAGCCGAACCTGTCTTCCTATTTGGCTGATTGTGCTATGGCCTTGGAAACTGAAAAGTTTTCATGGCGCGAGAGATACTGGAACACGTCACAATTCCCCTTACATTCTTCGATTTTAGGCCCTATTATTGCCCCTTCCCGCCTTTATTGACAACCTGATTGTACCAAAACACTGTACATGTATAGTCTGAAAAGGGAACCGCCCGAATGACGTCGGACTAGTCAATTTCATTGTGTTTGTCCGACCCTGCTTTTGTCCTGTCTCACCTTCGACAGTATGGTGACTCAGTAAAGTCGACTTGTTATGTAATGTTTGTCCGACCTTTGCTGGTAAAAACAGAAACCGGGCTGTGTGCTAACAGCAAGTTGGTCAACATATAGGCCCCGATATCGGCCTACTGAAACGCTTTGAGAGGACGAACATGCTACAGGAATTCCGCCTTTTGTAACAAATGGCGATAGGGGCTACGTCTACCAGTATGTCTAAAATATCCATTCGTTCATTCATGCCCCTTTTGTCAGTTAAGATTTTGTCAAAAAATAGCAACAACCGATCTTGGAGCAAACCACGCCCGACGAGGCAAAAACGTGTCTCCTCTTAGTTCTAGTGATAAAATGTCGTCTTTCTTTCTTGACAGGTGTGAGCGCGGGTTACCACAGAAAAAGGAGCGAGCCCTTCTCAGTGATTCAGGACACTGCACGGACTGAGAAAGGAAGTTCGACATGGGCCAGAAGGCCAACGGAAATACAGTCTATCTTGGAGGCTTCGTTTTTGTGGTGGTGGTGTTCGTATTTATCTTCGGTGCAGCATATCTCAGTGGACAACCCGAATATTTGTCATGGAAGCATGCAGCACTGGACAAATTTGCAGGATTTTTAGAGCAATTCCGATCTAAAGGGCCTATGAATGTTGTTTTTATTGTGGCGGATGACTTGGGTTGGAACGATGTTGGCTTCAGAAATAACGAGTTGCTTACGCCGAATTTAAACAGGCTGGCACGAGAGGGAGTGATCTTAAACCAGTCCTACGTCCACTCCACTTGCACACCGTCGCGGGCAGCTATTTTGACGGGGTACTACCCCCATCGCATGGGACTACAGCACAGGACCATCGCTTGGAACCAGGCAAAATTCATCCCACTTAACTTTCCCACTTTGGCCGAGGAGTTGAAATCACGTGGCTACGTTACCCACGCCGTCGGCAAGTGGCACCTCGGTCATTGCAACTGGAAATACACGCCGAAGAATCGCGGTTTCGATTCCCATTTCGGTTATTTTCTCGCATCTGGAGACTACTATAAACACGATTACAGGGGCACGCATGATCTATGGAACGGTTTTACCCCTGATTATAATTACCAAGAAGTTTATTCCACGGACCTATTCGCACAGAAAGCAGTAACTTTGATTCGAAATCATGCTGCCACAAGGAAAGAGCCTCTCTTCATGTATTTGGCATTTCAAGCCATCCATGGCCCACTCAACCAACCACCACCAAAATACAAGTCTCCATACAATGAAAAGACTAGGAAACCTAGACGGGTGGTTAATGACATGATATATTCTCTAGATACTGCTGTCGGTACGGTGGCAGACGCGCTGGAGGAAACCGGCATGATGAAGAACACACTTCTGATTTTTACGAGCGACAATGGTGGCGCTCTGGACTCATGGGCGGACAATTCGCCATTGCGTGGCGGGAAGTTCACCCAATGGGAGGGCGGCACAAAAGCAGTTACGTTTATAAACGGACCAATGGTATGGAACCCTGGGCGAATATTCAATGGTCTTTTCCACGCCGTTGATTGGCTCCCGACGATTCTTGCTGGAGTTGAGAGCAGAATGAGTAGAAAAAACTCCAGCATGTCGAGGACGGATGGTTTAAACCAATGGTTAAGTCTCGTTGAGGACATCCCAAGCAAGCCAAGGACGGATATTGTTTATGTCTTGGATGAGGTGGACGGAACATATGCCTATAGATACGGACAATACAAACTTATCCTTGGGTCACCAGTGTGTTTGCAATACCAGAAACAGATGTCGGCTTCGAATGGCCCGAACCCGAACTGTTGGTACGATACGATTCACCCGAGAAAGAAAACTACAAGTAAATGTGAATATAGTCTGGGTGATGCCATGTTGTTCGATGTCGTTGCTGACCCGGAGGAAAGGTTCGACTTGGCATCCGAACGGCCGGATATTGTCGCAGCCCTCAAGCGACGAATCGAACGATTAAAACAGGGTGCGGTTCCAAACCAGTCAAATGCTGCAGTAGATATTAGTCATAACATCAAAGAGGGGGTATTAAACCCAGGATGGTGCTAGAGTGTTCTTTCCGGCTCTCACCTCACTGGTGAGACGAGAGAGTGCCAAGAGCAGGAATCTAGAATCCGACGGAGGATTCAAGTTGGCAAAGATGTAACACTTCGAAAAAAACCTCTCTCATTGTCCTAACTCTGCTCTGCACTAGATCCCACTAAATGGCAAAGAGTGCTGTTGTTCACGTGAGAAGTTAGGATCTATAAGGGTAGTCTCTAAGCCTGGCTCGAAGACTGGTAATATATACCTCAGACAGTCTTGTCTTGAAGAAGCTACATGTACACGCGACAATTTTCGTCTCAATTTGTACGGTATTGGACGCTCATCTTCGCTCCCTGTTCTCTGAGAGGTAAACTTACATCAATCATGTACATGTACATTTTGTAGTGTCTTCATGTTTGGAATATAGTTAAATAAAAAACTATTATTTTTGCAGCTTTGATGATCTTTACAAATGATTCAAGCGACAAATTTTCATGTCGTATGCTACCAGCTGCCACGCGGTTGATCCCAGCTTGGAGATGAACCCAAATTTTAATCTCGTTCGTTGATTTTGCCCTGTCAATAATATAAGAGATGAAGTTTTGATTGCTGGTTTACTTCGGCCATGGAACTAACAAAATACAGCTGATACTCAGACCAACAATCGCGAGCAGATGAAAAGATAACAATAGCAATTAACCTTCAACGTACGGTAATATTCTGGTGCGTTCTCGTCAGGTTTAATAGTATTTGAGAATCTACTCGACGGACTTCACCTCAGAACCACACGAGAAGTTACAGTCTCTATTTGTGACCAATCAGTTGCCTGACGTTGTGAGTACATTTTGGTTAATCTCTGATCTTGTAGGATGGACATCAGGGGCCATATTTATTAACTTCGCAACTTGCGTTCACGCAAATCTATTGTAAGGCAGTCAGTGAACAATAGTAGGGCATGTGTAGCCAAACAATAGATCTGCGTGAACGCAAAGTTGCGAAGGCTTCATAAATATGGCCCACATTTTCTCTACCCTGTAAAGGCCCGTTCACACCAAAATCGCAAACCGCGGCGATTGTCTGCGCGATTCCCGCTACGAAAATCGCTCTTACGTTATTTATATAAAGAGTTCAGACCAAAACCGCGCAGAAAAACCGCTGGCGGGAAATCGCTGCGGTCGCCGCAAGAATGGCTCCCTGGCAGATTTTTTCTGCGATTCCCGCGCGATTTATCAAATTTGCTACACTTCTCCTCATACATTTCAGGAGAAGCACGTGTGTTGGCAGCCTCTATAACTTGTCTTCATACGAAAACAGCTCCCTAACCAAGTAATGGTATTCGCCGTAAACCTTCCAATCCTTCAGTAAGTTTTGGACCCAAAGTTGCGCCTGTTTCGGTGATTTTTTCCCTTTGACCGGTATTTCGGTGTTTTTTCCCTCTGACAGGTATGGAATGTAAGGATTTTGGTGAATTCGTCTTCTGACTCGGCCATGTGTATGTCGTTGGCCTAGGAGATACCAAGTATGGAGGGCTTCCCGCCGTTTTCAGTTCAAAATCGCACGCAAACCGCGGCGGTTATCGCATTGGTCTGAACCCACTTTTTCGCGATAACCGCCGCGGTTCCCGTCGCGATTCCTCGCGCGGTTTTGGTGTGAACGGGCCTTAACTGTAGGCTTCAAATGATTCCTTCCCAGCATCATCTGGAACCCCAAATGACGTGATTGTGCGTTGACTGGTAGGCCTAGTTCCCATTCCAGAACTTGTCCGACGTGAAAGACTGGAGGAGTTTGTGTATTTCTCTTTTTCAATGCCATCCTGACGTTATGAGCTCTTGCTTTACAGGAAATCATGAAGTATANGGGGGGGGGGGGGGGTCGTAGCGATATCAAACTCTTGGTAGTCAAGACGTTTTAAATCGGAAAAATACCTTTATAGTAGAAGTCTGTGTAATCTATAAATCACCTTTCTTGGAGGAAATTCCCGGAGGAAATTCTGAGGAGCTGACGAGATATTGCTATCTGGTGAAGCATTCTTAGAGTGAGTCACGTTTTATTTTTTTTCTAGTCACTCAAATGATCATCGATTACTTCTTCGTGTGAAACATCGTACAATGTCAACATTAGCAGTATCTCATCAAGAGGCCGAACACACCCAACTTTATTAGGGATAAAAACAGGCTCAGGGTGCCCATTATGGATACGGAGCATTACCTAGTTACTGATGAAAACTTTGAAGAGATCGACTTTTCATTGTCGTACATTCCATGTACCAGCGTACGATAATAAAAGCAAGACTGAGTCATGATGTCTGTTGTTTCTAGAGTAAATAACTTGGCTTTAGTTATGGAAGATGAAATCACTGACGCGTGCGCACATCCTGAGAACATCAGGGGTTCGTTAGTGCTCGCTCCCTTCGCCACCGCTAAGAACTCCTGATGTTCTCAGGATGAGTGCTCAGGTCAAATGGAGGCTTTGTGGATGACTAGAGGCCTGTGCTGGATGAAGCCATCATGGACGAGGTCTTTACAGATGAGGTCTTTGTAAATGAGGTCGTTAGGCTGCGATCACATAGAACTACGCTATACATACACGCCTCAGTATCGAGTTTTCGCAAAGCCCCCGAAATGTCAATTGAACGCGAACGTCTGTCCTTTTCTTCGGTGCTCTCTTCGTGGCATTGAACAATGGGATTGGCGTTGGCGTTGGCGTTTTCGGGGCTTTGCGAAAACTCCCTAATGTTAAGACCGTGTACGTGTTGCGTGTAGTTCTATGTGATTGCAGGCGTATGGATTTAAAGATGTCTGGTAATCTCAAGCCATTTCCACGAGCGATTGCGATATGGCTGTAAACACGAAGACCATTCTACACTGTAATAACTAGGACCTCCATTCCCAGGACTCTCACTCCTTTCACACTTTCAGTTGGGAGGGAATACAAAATGTGTTGGGCTCTGACAGAGGCCATATGGTCGAAAGAGATAGGCCTAGCAGCGGACTGGGTTGGACCATTCATCCAGGATGCATACCGATTTCGGCAATTTTGTGGATTTTTATTGGCCTACAACGGTAAGATTATGACAATTCTACTCAGAAGTGTTGCCTGCACGTTGGGGAATACTTTGTTTGCAAAAACTTTGACCTTTTTCCGGCGAAACTTGGGCGAAATCAGGACACTGACGCCGTCTCGCTCTCCGGCCCTCTCAGGTCCGGAGACAATGTGATTCACACAAATTGTCCTTTTTCGTCTCGTTGCCCAGCTGCCGAGGTCCATTTCATCATAGACTAGGCTTGACACCCTTTCAATAAAACAACGCTCTGGGATGGGTCCCTTATTTCCCCAAATGGCCCCTTTTGGTAGAGCCCTTCTTGAGGTTTACACACTCTGGCGCCGAGGTCCGTCGTCCTTTCCGATGACGCAACCAACGCGAGCGGACAAGTTGCGGAGTTTCTTCCCGGGAGTTTCTTCAAGATTCTAACCAGATTTCTACGGTTAGTTAATCGATTTACCAAATTAATTTCATCAGAATATAAACAATAGACATCCCCCACCTTTCTAGGCGGTTTTTGGTACTTTTGAAGTCATTAGTTAAGAATATTTGGGGAAATAAAAATCTGCTACCCGTAGCCTGTTTTTCCTCAGCAAGACAAGATGGCGGATGGTTCCGTCACTGATATTTAGGAGATGAAAATTTAGCGTAGGCAGGGCCGTATTTAGCGGGGTGGGGGGAGGAGCTAGGGGGGCAGTTGCCCCCCCCCAGAGCCAACCAAAAAAGGACGGATATTGTTTATGTCTTGGATGAGGTGGACGGAACATATGCCTATAGATACGGACAATACAAACTTATCCTTGGGTCACCAGTGTGTTTGCAATACCAGAAACAGATGTCGGCTTCGAATGGCCCGAACCCGAACTGTTGGTACGATACGATTCACCCGAGAAAGAAAACTACAAGTAAATGTGAATATAGTGTGGGTGATGCCATGTTGTTCGATGTCGTTGCTGACCCAGAGGAAAGATTCGACTTGGCATCCGAACGGCCGGATATTGTCGCAGCCCTCAAGCGACGAACCGAACGATTAAAAGAGGGCGCGGTTCCAAACCAGTCAAATACTGCAGTAGATATTAGTCATAACATCAAGGAGGGGGTATTAAACCCAGGATGGTGCTAGACTGTTCTTTCCGGCTCATGATACTGGTGAGACGAGAGAGGGTCAAGAGCAGGAATCTAGAAACCAACGGAGGATTCAAGTTGGCAAAGATGTAATATTTCGAAAAAAAAACCCTCTCTCATTGTCCTAACTCTGCTCTGTAGACCCCACTAAATGGCAAAGAGTGCTGTTGTTCACGTGAGAAGTTAGGATCTATAAGAGTAGTCTCTAAGCCTGGCTCGAAGACTGGTACCTCAGACAGTCTGCTGTCTTGTCTTGCTGAAGCTAAACGCGAAATTTTCGTCTCAATTTGTACGGTATTGGACGCTCATCTTCGCTCCCTGTTCTCTGAGAGGTAAACTTACATCAATCATGTACAGGTACATTTTGTAGTGTCTTCATGTCTGGAATATAGTTAAATAAAAAACTATTATTTTTGCAGCTTTGATGATCTTTACAAATGATTCAAGCGACAAATTTTCATGTCGTATGCTACCAGCTGCCACGCGGTTGATCCCAGCTTGGAGATGAACCCAAATATTAATCTCGTTCGTTGATTTTGCCCTGTCAATAAGAGAGGACGTTTTGATTGCTAGTTTACTTCGGCCATATGGAACTAACAAAATACAGCTGATACTCAGACCAACAATCGCGAGCAGATGAAAAGATAACAATAGCAATTAATCTTCAACGTACGGTAATATTCTGGTGCGTTCTCGTCAGGTCAGTATTTGAGAATCTACTCGACGGACTTCACCTCAGAACCACACAGAGAAGGTACAGTCTCTATTTGTGACCAATCAGTTGCCTGACGTTGTGAGTACATTTTGGTTAATCTCTGATCTTGTAGGATGGAATCAGGGGCCATATTTATGAACTTCGCAACTTGCGTTCACGCAAATCTATTGTAAGGCAGTCAGTGAACAATAGGGCATGTGTAGCCAAACAATAGATCTGCGTGAACGCAAAGTTGCGAAGGCTTCATAAATATGGCCCACATTTTCTCTACCCTGTAACTGTAGGCTTCAAATGATTCCTTCCCAGCATCATCTGGAACCCCAAATGACGTGCAGATTGTGCGTTGACTGGTAGGCCTAGTTCCCATTCCAGAATTTGACGTGAAAGACTGGAGGAGTTTGTGTATTTCTCTTTTTCAATGCCATCCTGACGTTATGAGCTCTTGCTTTACAGGAAATCATGAAGTATACCTGTTTCCTTCTGATGACCTGTTTGGCGGTGTTGATAGTCGTGGGTGAGAGCGCCCAGGACGATCATGACGAAGGTAAGAAAGTGCTATAATACAAAGACCCGTTCAGCATTTGTGTTCATTTAAAGGGCCTGTCACACTGAGTTAGTTCTCAAAACGTCCTGCCCCATCCTAAAAACTCGTAAAACGGGCTACCACGTGTAACCCTTGGCAAAATAATGCCTCGATATTCTGGAGCACCCTTCCCGTCCACGTCCATGACGTTCGTAAAAAGTTGCCATTACGTCTACTCCGTTCGCACATAGTTTGAGCCCGTTCGGCAAAATTTCCAAGAACGCGCTGAGAACTAGCTCAGTGATTGGGGCATAAGTGGAGCAAAGTCAGGTCCTAAAGGATCCTGATGTAGGCCTACGTCAAGATGAATCTGACAATGATGTGATGGACTAGAAGTGGATGTCACTAAACAGTTATAAATCAGGTCCTCAAAGGACTCTGAGGTTCATTGTAGCCTATACCCCTTACGTCACATTGAATCTGACAAGTTGTGGACTGAAAGTGCATTTCACAACCATTCCTTTTGGCAGTTAATGCAGTGTGTTTGTCTTTCAGCTTTCGATGATGTCGACCAACCTCTCCAGGGGTGAGTAAACACGATTCATGGGTCTCAAATTGCACTCTTGAACGATATCACGTCAAGGAACATGATTCTTCGGTGTAACTGTAAAGAATCTCCCCCGGAAGAAGCGTCCACTTACTACAAGCGTGGCCGAAACCTAGAAAACCCTTGCTGGTCCACGGTCCCAACCTCGGATGCGTTATCCAGATTCCGATTCGTTGCGTTGCGTTCACACAGGGGAGAATCTTCAAACATTTCATTGAAATAGCGTTGAAGCAACTCTGGCTTGCAGGAACCGCACCACAATAGGGAGGTTTCGAAATCAAACGATACGTAAACGTTAACGACAACGTTATTTTTGTACCGAAAATGCAATATAAAATCTGGTTAATGTGTAGTTCGAAAAATAACGTTGTCGTACAGTTTACGTTTATCGTTTGATTTCGAAACTTCCCTACTATTGAAATTTCGCCGAATTCGTTTTTGTTGTGAACGCACCACACAAGGGGTCATGCAGTCATGTTGTTATATCTTCAGGTCCAATGCATGGTCAAAACGTGATATGGAGATGAACGACAAGGAGCTGACACAATATGAAAGGTAGGTCATGTTGCAGAGTGTTTAGGTAGGTCTGTTGAACCAATCAGAACTTGCCGAAAACGAACCAATCCGAGCGCTTGAAACTGTTGACGAACCAATCAAAGCGACTATTGTTGTGCAGTGGTCGAGGAAACTGCCAATGGGAGTAACCCTAGCGGCGCGGGTGATCCACTGACTTGACGACGAGTTTACGATCAGTTGGCGACTTGTTCACGACGGCAGTCGTGAACAAGTCGGCAACTCGTCGTAAACTAGTCGCAAACTGATCGTAAAGAAATGACGTGACGTTGAGGCTGATCCACCGAAAAAATACGTCTGCTACAGAGCAAACTTTACGACGAGTTGACGACTTAACTAGTTTGCGACCAAATCAAACATGTTTGATCTCGTCGTAAACTCGTCGCAAACTAGTCGTCAACAAATTTCAGTCGTGAACGAGTCGCAAACCCGTCGTGAACGAATCGTGAATGCTGATCCACCTGCCACGATTTTTCGTCGTCAACTAGTCGCAAACCCGTCGTGAACAAGTCGCCAACTGATCGTAAACTCGTCGTAAAGGCGGTGGATCACCCGCATAAAGCTAGGAATCCACTGCTGATTTTCTGCTTTGCGACTTGCTTTGCAACGTACTACCTGCGATTGAATGCGATCGCAAGGAACTGACACAGGTGAAAAGTTTTTCAGTGTTTCCGTGTGTCAGTGTTCCCCCTATTGTTCTGGAAACGCTGGCAGATAGATCGACACGTTTCTCTCTGTGTCCTCCATTGTCGAGTCGCGGCTTATTCCGTCAGACAATAGCAGGGGAACACTCGCAGATGGGGAACGCTCAAAAACGTTACACCCAATTTAAAACGAAAAGTTGGAATTTCCACATGCAGAAGTAGGGCCACACTGAAGAATGCCATAGCCAAATAGAATAAATACGGTAATACATAAATACACGATGTTTTTTTCCAGTCGGCAGCGCCGGGGAGGTTTTACCAGCCGTCCTGGAGGACGATAAATTAGGCCTGTCATCAAACAACGAAAAGGTAGGATTAATTTACGTAATATATGAGTCGTTTCTGCGGCTCACTGAATCCATCGACCTTATTCACGAAGCTCCCGTAACTTACGGAAGTGCGCAAACTATTGTCCTTTAGCGGACAAGCTATTGTTCACTATCAGCCAGACAAAGGATTTGCGTACCCTTAAAGTTACGGAAGCTTTGTGAATAAGGTGTTGTCCCGGGGGTGTTGTACATGTGTGATGAAGAAGAAAGGGAATAAAGTGATAGACTGGTTCCGATCTTGATTGCCGCTGCACTCCCGCAAAAGCGCGGGAGTTGAGGCAAAGACGGAAACAGTCTGAATGCGAGTGTTGTCCTCGAAGCCCACGTGTATTGGGAGTAGCGATATCAGTCCTCGAACCCCACGTGTATTGGGCTGCATCGGGGGGGGGGGGNGGGGGGGTCGTAGCGATATCAAACACTTGGTAGTCAAGACGTTTTAAATCGGAAAAATACCTTTATAGTAGAAGTCTGTGTCATCTATAAATCACCTTCCTTGGAGGAAATTCTGAGGAGCTGACGAGATATTGCTATCTGGTGAAGCATTCTTAAGTCACGTTTTATTTTTTTTCTAGTCACTCAAATGATCATCGATTACTTCTTCGTGTGAAACATCGTACAATGTCAACATTAGCAGTATCTCATCAAGAGGCCGAACACCCCCAACTTTATTAGGGATAAAAACAGGCTCAGGGTGCCCATTATGGATACGGAGCATTACCTAGTTACTGATGAAATCTTTGAAGAGATCGACTTTTCATTGTCGTACATTCCATGTACCAGCGTACGATAATAAAAAGCAAATGACTGATTCGTGATGTCTGTTGTTTCTCGAGTAAATAACTTGGCTTTAGTTATGGAAGATGAAATCACTGACGAGTGCGCACATCCTGAGAACATCAGGGGTTCGTTAGTGCTCGCTCCCTTCGCCACCGCTAAGAACCCCTGATGTTCTCAGGATGAGTGCGCAGGTCAAATGGAGGCTTTGTGGATGACTAGAGGCCTGTGCTGGATGAAGCCATCCCGGGGAAGCCATCATGGACGAGGTCTTTACAGATGAGGTCTTTGTAAATGAGGTCGTTAGGCTGCGATCACATAGAACTACACGCTACATACACGCCTCAGTAGCGAGTTTTCGCAAAGCCCCCGAAATGCCAACGCGAACGTCTGTCCGCTTTTGTTTGGTGCTCTCTTCGTGGCATTGAACAATGGGATTGACGTTCGCGTTGGCGTTTTCGGGGCTTTGCGAAAATTCCCTAACGTTAAGACCGTGTACGTGTTGCGTGTAGTTCTATGTGATTGCAGGCGTATGGATTTAAAGATGTCTGGTAATCTCAAGCCATTTCCGCGAGGGATTGCGATATGGCTGTAAACACGAAGACCCCCGCGAAGACCATTCTACACTGTAGTATAGACATTGTACTAGGACCTCCATTCCCAGGACTCTCACTCCTTTCACACTTTCAGTTGGGAGGGAATACAAAATGTGTTGGGCTCTGACAGAGGCCATATGGTCGAAAGAGATAGGCCTAGCAGCGGACTGGGTTGGACCATTCATCCAGGATGCATTGCTGACCCTCAGACACTAAAAAGCAGCGAGACTCGGGGGTGGGGTGGGGTGGGGTGTCGGGTGAGACTGAACCGAACCTCGCCCTCACGAATCGTGATAGTCTACCATGACAACCCCATTGTAACACAGAATGAAATGGTCCACGGACCATGTGCTCACCGGGTTGGACAAAATAGTCTAATGACAGAGGGAGGTACATATCAGTTATGAGCAATCTGGGTCAAGTCATTCCCGTGACCGATTTCGGCAATTTTGTGGATTTTTATTGGCCTACAACGGTAAGATTATGACAATTCTACTCAGAAGTGTTGCCTGCACGTTGGGGAATATTTTGTTTGCAAAAACTTTGACCTTTTTCCGGCGAAACTTGGGCGAAATCAGGACACTGACGCCGTCTCGCTCTCCGGCCCTCTGGTCCGGAGACAATGTGATTCACACAAATTGTCCTTTTTCGTCTCGTTGCCCAGCTGCCGAGGTCCATTTCATCTTAGACTAGGCTTGACACCCTTTCAATAAAACAACGCTCTGGGATGGGTCCCTTATTTCCCCAAATGGCCCCTTTTGGTAGAGCCCTTCTTGGGGTTTACACACTCTGGCGCCGAGGTCCGTCGTCCTTTCCGATGACGCAACCAACGCGAGCGGACAAGTTGCGGAGTTTCTTCCCGGGAGTTTCTTCAAGATTCTGACCGGATTTCTACGGTTAGTTAATCGATTTACCAAATTAATTTCATCAGAATATAAACAATAGACATCCCTAACCTTTCTAGGCGGTTTTTGGTACTTTTGAAGTCATTAGTTAAGAATATTTGGGGAAATAAAAATCTGCTACCCGTAGCCTGTTTTTCCTCAGCAAGACAAAAGATGGCGGATGGTTCCGTCACTGATATTTAGGAGATGAAAACTTAGCGTAGGCAGGGCCGTATTTAGCGGGGTGGGGGAGCTAGGGCCAACCAAAAAACGTGATTTTCATGCAGATTTTGGGAAAAAAATGGCAAAAAGAGGTCCTCTGCCCCCCCCGGACCAAAAAGCTAAATACGGCCCTGGTAGGTGCTTCGATCTTTTCTCTCCAAACCTGGCGAAACTTGCCTGATATGTGAGAAAAGTATGTCTAGTTTCTTTCTATGAAGTTTCTGAAATTTTGGACCATTTGGATGGGAATTCTTGGCGGTAAATGCATGCACTTCACTCTGAGCCCCACGCAAGTTTCTGCTGTTGTATATCATTATAGGCTTACAATGTACACATGTACATCGTGATGTGTGTACAATGATGTCAAAAAACTTTGATTTCAGGTTTTTGGAAAATATTGATGAGGTAATTTATCTCATAGCTAGGCCTAGCTCTGAAAGTTTCCACCCCAGCTCAGAGGGGCTCCATTTTCAAAGCTAGGCCTAGCTGCAGACTTGTTTTCTAAAAACACACTTTGTGCCTATCATGCTAAGAGACTTGCTGGGAGTTGCTACTCCACCCAAAAGCCATGTGATTGTGGATGTCGTCGTATGCTAATCATGAGATCTCAACTGCCACACCTATTGTCTGTTCGATGAACTGAAACATGTCTTCAGCATCCTTGATAGCTAGAATTGGAAAAAGTGAACATGGTTTCAGAGTATGAATCTTGATCTTGGAGAACAATGAGAATATACAATGGGTGATTTCAAAGTTGGTTTTAAGACCAGTTTTACAATGCTTTAATGCACTGTAAAACCGGTGTTAAAACCAACTTTGAAATCACCCATTGTACCCATCTCAAGTACACAAAACAAACCCAAATTTTGGAAAATCTCCGATATATAATTCTGTCTGTACAGGTACATTTTTCATTCATCACCAGCATAAGATATAAATATTCTCCCTTTCATGATATATTATGACCATAGAGACAACACAATTACCTATACATTCATTTATTTTGTTCCCATCAACTATGGAATCCAATTGGTTCTTTTTTTCTTAAAGCGAACATGACACCAATGGGAACTGTCAGCAGAAACACACACCCCAAAAGTAGTTCCCTCTTCACAAAGGTTGGGAAACTGACTGCAGGGGCCTTTGCCTTCATGCCTCGGACCCCAGACCGGCCATTCTGCATAGATCAAGCTCTACATTACAGTAACGATACAGAGAGCTATGACTCTACTCTGTGTGTCAGAGTATTCGTTTACCGATTACTCCGACATTCAACGTCAGTTGTCCAGGGTCATGTCATGACTACATGTACATGTAGGGTATGAATCTGACCAGCGTTTCTCCCCATTCCTTTTTTTACACCAAGAAATCCCAAACTGACTTCCAGGCCATTTTCTGCAGTTACATGATTGAGACCTAAATACCATCAAATACAAATTCCAATACTTGTAAATGGGGAACAATTTTATCACTGGCTCCACATCTGGCAAGCATTATGCATTTTGATCACGACTGGAAACAATCACAAGAACCCAATCCCAATCCATTTATTTACAATGTGTGAGCTTGCAGGAATTCCTCCAAGGTGTGAGCAAGCCTTTGGGCTGACACTTCAGTCTCATCAAACTGTACCGGTACTCACCTTCATGTTTACCCCAGAATTGAGCAACCAGTGTTACAAGACATTGGAGTACTTATATACACGTTCAGAATCTCCACTTGGTAAAGTGTCAATTGGGGAAATAACACATTTTTATGAATCAAAGAATAAAATCAGTTATTGATACAGCTAATATAGCTTTGATAGTCCCATCTCCATTAAAGGCTTGGTCCTTCCACCATACACTGTTGGCCCTGCCAAATTCCATGAATCTCCATTGAGCTGGATTTGCGATTCACAGTAAAAAAAGTCACTAACACTTCCCATTAAAGAAAACACAACCGAGTAAAATTTGACTTTTCACTGATATTGAAATAAAATTGTTCAATTTCACTTGAAAACCCGATTCTTGCCAAAAGAAAATATTTGTTGGCCTTTCATCATATGCAACATCAGCTTTGCTGATTAGGCCTATTTTGTCAGGATTATACAGTTGTCTGATACTGACAGAAATCAACACACGATGAGTCATATGAATAAAGGCTAGCAAATGCTTTTACTTCAGATTTATACAGTATTGCTTAATGTATTTGTATTGTAAAATTCAAGTAAAAGCATTTGCTAGTCTTTATTCATATTGACCCATTGACTGGTGTTCATAAAAGTTAGCAAAAGCTACTTATGATTTACAGAGCGAGGTCCAATGTTTAATGCACTAGAAAACTTGAAGTTAAAGCATATGCTAGCTTTTGTGAATATCAGCCAATATGGTATTAAAACTTAAAATTTCACAAGGCTATAAATATGTACCAAGCAATACAACTGTTTCAAGAGAAATGCCTCCTCAGAAGATGACTAGACCACTGGTGTATATAATAATAATAATAATGTGTGGGCTTATAGTGACTTTTACATTTAAGTGTCAAGGCACTTCACAATTATTACCCTAGCTATAGGCCTGTTCATTCCAATTTAATATCTCCACTCCCCGGGGAGTAGGCCTATTACAGTCCTGGAAGCCGATTTCAGTGCTCTTGGACTAACATTCACATAGACCATCACTATCAGCCAGGTACCCCTTTTACACCTGGGTGGGGTGAAGCAAGTGAGGCAAAGTGACTTGCTCAAGGTCACAAGCGAGCGTTTTTTTCTTGGTCAGGACTGGGAATCGAACCCAGGACCTTCTGATCAGAAGTCCGTCTTGCTAACCACTACACCACCTAACCACTACCGGTACATCAATGGCTCTACTCCTCAGCTGTGGAGATTGTTGTTGTCTAAGAAGGAAACTGAAAGCTAACCGGGCAAAGAACTGAGGACAGACTGGCACCAAAAAGTGACACTGGATCAAACTATACATGACCACATTAGAACAAAACAGTTACCGTAAAGCGAAATATGTTCGCGGGGAAAAATTCTCGCGAAAATCGCGAACTGCATCGGAGCCCGCCAAAATTTTTCTCCGTGAATACATACTCCGTTGATTCCCTGCCATGCGGAAAACTTTACAAAGGCCCTTCACCGCGAATATTTCTCCCCGCGAATGTGGGATTTTTCGGCCATACGCGAACATTTAGGACGCGAAAATATTTCGCTTTACGGTATTTCAGCTGTACAAGTACAACATGCTCTTACTCTGACGATTGTGGCAGTCACACACTTGCTGTGCAAATAGCAGACGGCTAGAAAACGATGGACCTGGGGCACAGCTATGAGATTGTGAACATAATCATTATCATGTGGCTTTGCACTTGGTAGCTGTGATACGCTTTCTAATTATGGCCAGAATGCACTGACAACTGAATAACTGCAAGCGCTGAGCATACATTAAGCATTATCAGCTTTATTAGTTTAGTAATAGTGTAGAAGGAAACCAGCTCCTGAGAAAGTGCAAACCCGTATGAAACAACACTACAGCACAATGAAGAATTTACAACAAGGGCCCTGATAAAGATGGTCTTTCAGGATTTTCACAGGTGTTGTGATCTTTTCTGTCTCCGTAATGAGGCAGGTGAAAAAAGTAAAAGACAATGCCATGTTGTCAATGCCTTGGGTACAACATTTCAGTCCTCAGTGAGAGGTTGTTGCTAACGGTGTTGTCACTGTTGGCATCGTCTTAGAAGTTCTTGTGATCTTGGTAATATTTTGAGCAAGGATTCGTTCAGTGTGAGCAGAGAATCCTCGGATTCGCCGACACGCATCCCACAATCCTATCACAGTACTGAAAATAGAAACAAAACTGAATTATGATCATCATATTTAGACACCGAATTGTACCAGCTCCTAGTTTCCTGAATGGTCGGTCTACATGTATGATAGCATTTCGCCTTGTCAAAGGCCTAAACAAACAACTCTGTAAAATGCTAGTATTTCTGCTTTTCTCACTCTCCTTATAGGTCCAATTTGAAAATTAATGATGTGAAAATTAATGCCGAGCTTCTGAGCAAAGTCTCAAGAGTCAAGAAACGTGCAGTCTTTGAGCAGTGAATGCATGAATATAGCGGGGAAAGCAAACTGGTTGTGATATAAGAATAAACTAAATGTCTCGGTCAGAAGAACACTATTTCCGCTGGATCAATTCACTTTGACATCTGGAATCAGGACATCCCTCCACTGAATGCTGCATCCGGTCTTGTCAGAAGTGTAGCATGTGTAATGTACAGTCTTGTTCGTATTAATATCAACACCTGTTATCTCAAATATCTCATAAACCACCAAACCAATTTAAATGCGGTTTTCTGCATAAGGTCAGAAATCTTGTTGACTACAACTGGGCATCAATGTTTTTGCACAAGATTCACTTCTTCATTGCGTAATCTGTCGTTGAAAAAAGGTCCAAAAAAAAACTTTTTTGTTTCTGGATTTTTCACCAAAATTCCTTTGCTAGAATGAAGTTATGCCAAAATAAAGGTGATTTAGCAAGTTACTGTCAAAATCGGCCATTTAGTTTTTGAAAAATTGACGTTTTTGTAAAGCTATATCAACACCACTTGTCTTCCACTGCCAACAACTTATGAGACGGTCCCTACATAATAATGCAAACCATACTTCATGTCCCTTGTGTAGGCCGTCAGTGCATACAAAATCCATAGATCTATAGAACAGCGCTGAGTCCTATGTGGCAAAAGTGTTACATAATAATTTTTCAAGTGTGTGGAGGCTTTAGTGACCAATTCATGCACTGGTTAACTTCAAACAAAGATGACAAAGGCTACTAAGTTCTTTCTCAATGCCTGTTACTTTTTGCAATACAATGTCATGAATAACCAGTACTGGTCACAACATTTATCTCTGCCTATACAGTGACCCATGCATGGTGTATGGTTTGCATTATTATGTAGGGGCCGTCTCATAAGTTGTTGGTAGTGGAACACAAGTGGTGTTGATATAGCTTTACAAAAACGTCAATTTCTCAAAAACTAAACGACGTATTTTGACAGTAACTTGCTAAATCACCTTTATTTTGGCATAACTTCATTCTGGCCAAGGAATTTTGGTGAAAAATCCAGAAACAAAAAAGTTTTTTTTTGGACCTTTTTTCAACGACAGATTACGCAATGAAGAAGTGAATCTTGTGCAAAAACATTGATGCCCAGTTGTAGTCAACAAGATTTCTGACCTTATGCAGAAAACCGCATTTAAATTGGTTTGGTGGTTTATGAGATATTTGAGATAACAGGTGTTGATATTAATACGAACAAGACTGTACATGTAACAAAGAGTGGTTCCACTTTACTGACATTTCTATTCTAACCTCGCACAGTCATATTCTATGATGTTGTATGTGCAGAAGGAATCAAACCCACCACCAGAGAGAAGGCAAGCACAGAGGTTAGGCCCTATCCACAACCCGGGTTTCTGCCAGTGCGAGACATTCCTGGTCCCACTGCTCTCACACTGACTGGTTCTTGAAATTAGTCAGTGTCATTTGAATACAGCAGATTGGTCTCTTTTTATTGCACAACATTGCCACAGCTGAGTGGGACTGGGGCTGGCAAAAGATGGCGTGAAGGAAAGACAGGCCGATACCTGGAACATGTGATCCATGGGGTGTTGTAGATCAATTGACAACTCAAAAAGTTGGTCCATTTGAAGAGGGTGCAGCCACAAAGAGTATAGAGTTCAGATATTTTACCAGCACAAAGCAAATCATTTCATGATTTGAAGAGAAATATGCAAGACAGTTGAGAAGACAAGACCACGGTGATCCCAAACACAAGACACTGCTGCATGCAACAATCCGCAGTAGAGGCAATACTCATGCACTAAAACACTAGTTTTTAGAAAAATGTACTGCTTTCTAAAAATATCCAAGGAAATAATGTCAACTCAGTTTTGAGTGCCTCTTTTAAACTTAGCGGATTAGTTTCATGCACTAAAGATGCAACTTTCTATCAGTAGGATTACATCTAATAGCACAGAAAACTACAACTAACCTTTATTTAAACTATGGAAATGCCATTCAAATGAGAGTTCGCTTGCCGTTAAGTATATGCATGATAGTATCAGTGAGACATACAACACAGCTGGTGGAAATAAGCAAAAAAGGATCATACACATGAGGTCTTATGAACATGTGGAAGAAGGACTCTTTCCAGGAAATTTCAGGTCTGAAAGAGTCTTTCTTTATTGAGGGACAAATGTTGGCGAAGACAATGATGAAACATTTACAAGAATGACATGGAATATGGATGGGCCACCTAACTCATGCAGCACATTTACAAAGCATGGTTTTTGTGTTCTGACTTTTTCTTGAAATATCGCTGAAGACAAACTTCCCCCTGGTCCCAACACAACTGCATTCAAAAGAACTGCAACCATTTGCAACGAGACAAGACCAAACCTCACTGTGTACAGTGAAAAATTCTACTGGATATTATGCATGCAGGGGTGTTCTTCTGAAATTTAGTCAGTTTAAATTGCTAATGAAATTGCATCTTTGCTATGGAACCCATTTTCTATGTGGTGACACTTTACACAATGTATCTGACAAGGAACAAGTACATGTACCGGTACTAACAAAACATGCATAAAACTGCAAAAAGACAACACCAGATCAGGCACAGTATGGTCTTTATTAACTTACCCAACTATTCCCATCAGTATTAGAAAGATGTCCACAAACAACTGCCATTTTGTAAGAGTCCTGAAACAAATTTTGTTCTTCAACTCATAATACTGGCATGAAGAATACGTCTTTCCCTTCATTGTTAAAAGAATATGGAATTGAAAACCGAATGCCAAACATGGCATCATTTGTCCTATATACACTGAAGAGAGGTCGGCTCAAGTTGGGTATAGCGGACAAAGTCATGGGAAGTGCACTGAGTGTGTACATGTGTGTACATGAATGTACACGGAATAAGCGGCAATGTATGGAAGATGTGTCACTTCCCACGACTTTGTCCGCTATACTTGACTTGACCCGAGAGGTCTGACTGGGGATCAAACCCAGAACTTCAGAGGTGATAGGTGTTGATGATTCCACTGTCCATTCTCACAGGGGGTTCATTAATGATGGATGGTGACACCAGCCTATACACTGTCACTACACATACACAGAAACGTTTAAACTGCCTGGAAGATGAGAGGAAACGATTCGCATTTCCAGTACGATACATACCCCCTAGAAATAAATAAATGAAAAACTCCCGGGAGGATAAAGGCTAAGAGGGTACAACAGCTGGCACCAATCAACGCCATCAGGTTGGCAAAGTTTGGGATGATCATGATGGTAATCCCGGTCAGGACGACCATCACCAACCGTAAAATATTCTGGAATTGAATAAGAGTGAAAAAACAAAGTTAGATTCCAAAGAAATTTATATTTCTGCAATGACTGTTCTGTTAGGTTTTCTGACAGCAGTATCATCACAATCTAGCCACGTAGAATTGGTGACACATGGGCCGCTTAGCCAGTCTTGTATTACAGGAAAGTTGTCATTCTGGGAAGCCCTACACAAACACTAAGTATTCAATTGTCATTAATTTAGAGTAAATACGAACCCCTTTCCACTTATTTGATGAATCAAATGATAACTTCCTTTCAAGGATTCTCATCACAGGGAACATCATAACTGAAATGTAAAAAATACATCACTCACCTGAATTTTTTGCATACCGGTAACTGTTCCATTAACTACCTTGCTAGACTGAGATTGATTCTCTAGTGTGAGGGGTGGAACATAATTTGTCAGGGTCTCTGCCAGAAATTTTTTTGAGGGAACAAATTTCTTCAAAATCAACAAAAACCCCATGAGATTAAAGAAAATGGCCCTTTTCCGTTCCTTTGAGGGTACTAGCATAATACCCTCAGTATCCTCTGGCGGAAACACTGTTTGTCAGCTACATGAATCTGGAATCACCAGACAGTAACGTGAAGTCTATGACTGTACGGTCTTGCTGAATCACTCACCCGGGTATGTGAAAAACAAGGACAGACACAGGCAGGATTTGACAATAATTGCAAAATCCAAGGAGGACCCCTTTGGCAGGTTTAGTGTAATTATTGCATTGGTTTCTGGGCCAAACGACTGAAAAACAACAAAATATATTGGTGAAGTCATATGAAGTGATATGGTGAAGTTGAGCTTTGTTTTCTCTTCAGTTTCGCTAGGTTAACTCAAGAACTACATGTACCAATAATTTGCTTGTTTTTTTATTGCCAAGATAGCCCTACCAGTAACCAGTGTGTTACTTACAAGATAGCCCATCACTCCAAATGATATATACAGCAGTGTCACCACCATCATAGTGATCATAAAGTACCTGAAAGAGATTGGTAAGAATGAGGAACCCGCACACTAACGTCACAACGTGGCGCTGCGAGCGATGTGACCGAAATCTCTTTTTTCTAACGTTATTTCCATTTATTTCTGGCTTGAAAATAAACCATTTGTGTTGGTCGCATGGCAGTAAAACTTACATCATCGTGTAGCAGATGAAATTTTCTTTTAAACTCATTCCTTTTTTTCTTAAAATTAAGAGATCCAATAGCGATAAGGACAACGTCATTTGTGTCATTCTTCCGGTAGAAAAATGTACAGGAAATTTTTTCATGACGCAACGTCAACACCTAAAATGACGTCAATGACGTCGTTTCGGTACAATCGCTCGCAGCGCCGACCTGTCGGGATAAACCGCAGGGCGGGTTCCTCATTGCTGGATTTGTCTGTGATCGCACATCGTGAGAAACTAAGGCCACAACAGTCCCTACTGCTCCCAACAAGTACCGGTACCGGTAAGTGTGAGGGGTGGAGCATTTGAATTGATCCGGATGTTTCAGGATGGGGATCCCAGAGTGAGGGGTAGGGGGAACTAACTGTTTTGGCCTGAGTACAACCGGGAAAGAGAACCAGTAGCTGGATATCCCGATAAAACTCACCATTTAAACTTTGGCCGGATTTCCTTGGCTAATGATGATTCTAATGAGAGAATCATTCCAGCACCTTCATAGCAATAAATCCCTACTGCCAGGAAAAATGGAAGACCGTATATAGACATGCTTTTGGGATGGACCCTGAAAGAAAGTGGAGACATATAGCACTGGAGGAAAGTGACGGCCATAGAGCAATATTTCAATGAAGTCTGTCTCACATTTAAACCACTTGATTTTGTCAGGAACGACCGAATGATGACTTTGGTGATAACAACTTACTCTACTTTATGGAGATGTTCCAAATCAAACCAGAAGACAACTCCAAATGCCATGAGATTAGAACATTGAGCAAGTAAACTGAAAAGAATGAATATAAAGAACATGGAATTACAAAGACTGAAAGGCAGTTGTTGGGCTTTCTATCCTTTAGAACTGTACTGCAGGTTACAGTGCTGGATAGACGAGGCATAATATTGGACAGTGCTGAACATGAAATGTTTGAGAGTAGCACAGTACTGAGTACATGTAGATGTCAACATATTGTTGACTTAGACCATAAAATTCACATGTTGCATACACATGGCTCCAATGTGTGAGAATTTTCACGAAACAGGTGCTGTGCTTACCTTGAGATTGCCAAGCTATTTAGATGTCTAAGAAGAGTGAGCAGATAAAGAGGAGGGAGGAGAATGAGCAACCAGCCCCATCTGAAATCAAAGAATTGCAAATTTGTTTCCAGCCAATTTCTCCTGTAGCACAGCATTTCTGATTGTAACTGAAAGGTCAAGTACCAGTAGATGTATTTTTTTCCATTCTATGTATAATGGTTGGAAATGCTTACCTTGGAACTCCTTCGATATAATCGGACAGATTTTCTAAGATGAAGATGAGATATGCACAGCAAAATCCTGGAAATACAATCAGAACATTTGAGTTGGTGAAGGTGGAATAAAACTGCAATGCTCCCAACACCAGGATTTGCAGACAAGGTCAGAAAATCAACAGTGAATGTCGGTTCCGTAGTACCTCAAATACTGGTGGTTTATTTCAAATCGGTGTTTCATACAGTTTGACAAACGGAGAGGAAACAAACTTTGTTTTACTAAGGAGCTCCCTCATAGTTGCATATCTCCACTTACCCACTTGAGACACTAGGATGGCTATATCAACGAGAAATCTCCCTGAATTTCCGAGGGCATAATAACCAACGTCACCATAGGATAATTCCTGTCCAGGTGCCTGGAGAGAGACAGCAATTATTGTGACGATGCAACATTTCAGAGTTCAGCAACTCGCCAAATTGTAAATAAATGCTAGTACAATGTAATGTTACGGTAGTAGGAATAGCTACATGTACTATCATTGATTTTCTATAAACTACCTCCATCTACCACCCACAGTGCTGCCTACATGTAGGGGTAGTCATCTGTATTCATTTATAGATATCAAGGGTACTTGGTGACATTGAACTGCAGGGGCAAAAATACAACTGGAGAGAAAACAAGACTGATATTTTCAAAAGCAACGCTGGCTATTCAGTGAAAGCTTTCTAATGAATACCTATGGTGATTGGTAATGGCTTTCAACCAGCATAGAGGCACTTTTCACTGAAGGTCAGGACCCGTTTATACATGTACATGTACATGTATTACATGTATGTATCATTGATACATTAAGTACATGTAAGTCGGTCCCTTCATTTAGAACGTATCCAGATAAGGTACCGGTACGGGTACTATGGTTGTTGAGAGTACAACAGAGTAAACACCAGTATGAAGCATTGATTAGAATCAAAAATTCATGACCGAGTCATGTATTTATGTTAGAACCAGAGGTATACTGCATGCAATGTTGATTCAGTTGTTCTCAAGCTGCCCTGTAATTGAACATGGCAGTATCATCGTGTCATCCATTGTGTTAGTCGCAGCACATTGTAAACAATTGATTTTGAGACAACATCTGCTCTGTTGACAAGGACAATTATTGATCTTGTTTAGGACTGTTCAGCCACTGATAACTACAGTTGTTTTTAATTGGTACAACTACATGTAGAATCTCAGAATAAGTCAATTGGCAGGGTTGTTGCATCTGAGAGGAATTTTCATACCATGGAAAACTGTGTTCACTGAGGACCTATATCACCATAAAAATTTTGAACAAGTTGTGTCCTCCAAATCTGAAACTCCCACAGAAAAATAAAGTGATTTGTGGCCACAGCCCAGCACATTGGCCAAAATGTGTTACCATGCAACACCACACAATTTAGGCCTACCTGTGGAATTCTTGGTTCCTCTTTGACAACTGGTCCATTCTGTTCACTAAGGAGATCCTGCTTTTCTTCTCCGGACGCTTTCTCCTTCGACACATCAATTATCAGTGCCTTATCATTACCACCAGGATCTTTCTTAATCTTAGGTGGTGAAGCCTCATGCTTCCGTATAAGTTTGTATTTACAATCAATGATCAGAAGCATGGCTTTCACACTGAAAATCAAGATATGAAAAAAATTGTAAGGATTGAAAAGGAAGATTCTAGCAAAATGTTTTTAAATTTTTTTGGGGAAATTCTGGCCTCACCAACCTTATTATTCCAACTGCTGTCATGACTAAAATGCCCTCAATTACACCTGCCTGAAATTTAAAATGGGAAGTACACAACACAGTTACCGTAGAGTACACAGCCAGCACTCAGCTAGGCTAAAATACGGGTCGCACTAAATTGCGTCCAACTGCGACCAATTGCGTCCAGTAGCGTCCAACGGCATAAAAAAGTAATTTCTAGCAATAAAAGTGACCATATCAATATTTGTGAGTGTGGGCAGGAGTCAATCAAATGTTTCTGAAATGTATTTCATGTATTTGGAACGTTTCCAATCACTCATTTCCATGATTTGTTGATTTTAATTTTGCGTCCAGACGCCGGCGGCCATTTTGTTGTTACTGTCGTTCGGGATAGACTCTACCAATATGGCCGCGACGGCCTGAGGAATCACAATCGCGGAAGGCCGACTTTGCGAGTTTTTATTCTCGTCAGATGTCATTAATTCAGGTTTGTGTGATTAATTCTGATGAGATGATGTGGAGAATTACAATTTAAAAATCAAATGTGAACATTTGTATTGATAAAATTAGTGTTTTATAGCGTTGGACGCAACTGGACGCAATTGGTCGCTGCTGGACGCAAATTAGTGCGACCGCTAAAATACATCAATCAAAATTCAAGGAAATACGCCTAGATTGCCTAGGCCTAAGTATGACAGTCGGTAGGCCCTAGGCGTACAGTACTGCCTGAAAGAAACCTCTCATGCGCCCTCGGACGCCCGCAAAACCGCCCTAGGAACGCCCTAGGATCGCCCGTTTCTTTCCGAGGGCGCATTGCGGGCGTCCCGCGGACGCATTGCGGTCGTTCCTCGGTCGCAGCTCGGGCGCTCCTCGGTCGCGCTGCGGCCGTACTTCGGGCGTTAATTACATCAACATGACATCAAAGTAGGCCTAAATGCCGCCGCCGGCTTCCGTCTTCGATGAACAACGCGCTGCCAACAAGCAGTAGGCCTACCCAGAATTCTAAAACTTTCCCGACATGTTCGTCAAAAACATCGCAGTCAGTTTCAAACTCATCGTCCCCGTACCTACCACAGCATCATGAACACAGCAGCATCCCGCATGTCCCAACAGTGTGCATGCATCAGGCACTGCATTCACCAGTATCATCATTATCATACATGCAGTTGCCCAGCAACGCCTGTCAATCACTCTCGGTCACCATCCAGTGTAATAGGGATGGTGGTCCCACTATAGTATAATACTGCGTCGTCTACATGATGTAACTTCGGCCGTGCTAATTTTTTCTTCTTGAATTGGATACTTTGAAGGAGAAAATTCCTGTTTTATTTGAAATTTTCGAAGCCTTTCGTGAGACATAGGCCTATGTGACTTTACCGACGGAATGAATTTCGCTCCCGGGACAACGCAGGGTAGGGCCTGGATGCAATAGGGAATTGGATTGTGGTTAAAATGAATAAAAACCAAATGATTGAAAAGATTTTTGATTATTCACAGCTTCATGGATTTGGAATCGTATTTTGGCAGGTTTTTTGCAGCGTATTTTGGAAGCAATTTATCCCGTATCTGAGCACTGCAAATCGTACTGCCGTATCGACGATGTTATTCCCGTATCAAATAGGCCTACGCGTATCCCGTACGGGTTGGCAGCCCTGCCGGCCTGTCACGGACCGACCGCTGTCGGTAACACTGAAAGAATTCTGTTCATTTGATGTTCGCCGCTAATTACCATGCTGTTTCGGGCGCGTGTCTGTTGGACTCCGGGCGCATTTCGGATGCGTTCGGGAGTTTCACGGTCGCACTGCGGGCGATCCTCGGCCGCTCCGCGGGCGCTTCTCGGGCGCACTGCGGGCGTTTTTAAAAACGCCCGCGGAACGCCCGCAGGCGCCCTAGGAAAATCCTAGGGCGCATGAGAGGTTTCTTTCAGGCAGTACTGTAGGCCTAGCCTATGGCTATGGCTATGCTAGGCTAGGCTAGGTGCTTGCTAGGCCAACAGGGTAGGCTAAATAATAGACAAGTTGCGAAATTAGCGGCCGCCATTTTTATATGGACTTTTTGACATTGCTTGGGTTTTTCAATGGGATTTTGCACTGTCAGAGGCTTTCAAAATAAGAAAGGTCATACAGTCAGCCACTAGAATTACATAAAGATATTTTAGCAAGCAAGCAGCTAATAAAATATATTCGAAATATATTTGAAAAAGTTTGAAAATTCGGCCAATTCCACAAAAAAAATGGCGGCCGCTATTTTCGCAACCTGTCTATTAAATAGGCCTAGGGAAGGGTAGGGGCCTAGGGCCTACCGGTACGCCTAATAGACCCCTTGCGCTTGTCCGTCCAGGGTGTAAACAATAGCCTCGCCCCAGGTGAAAACACGAACGATGTACAACGGCTCACTGCACATTCTCTGCATTTTCGCCTGGGGCGAGGCTATTGTTTACACCCTGTACGGACAAGCGCAAGGGGTCTATAATGTGATTGGGAGTCCGGACGAGGTGGAAAAAAATGAACAACGCTCAATTTGCTCTTGCTCAAACACGTCATGAAAACCCACACAACCAAAATTCGATGCATGCAATTTGTATGCATAGCCATAGGCCAAGGCCTATGCATACATACAGTCATGACAGTGTCAGTGCAGTGGCAGTGCATGACGACGTGGACACGGACATGACGGAGTCGGAGACCGCGGCGAAAATCGACCAAAAAATCTTACCTCTCTAAAAGCATACGGCAAACCAAGGACACCAGCCCCAATGAACGAAATGAAAATATTCGCCATTATCTTCACAACGCTCTTTGAGCCCGTCCCGCCGGGGGAAATTGTCATTTTGAGGCCTAAAACAACAGCAGCGGACAACAAAATTTGCGTGTACGTCAGAGCCAATTGGCTGATCTTCCCTCAATGTTCGGCAAGCTTACTAGACTGGTTCCCGTCTTTGCCGGGAGCAGCAAGGAGAAGAACCAGTCTACAAGCTTCACCGTCCGGAGTACAGATGGCGCTGATGTAGTGCGGCAAATTCGAATGAATGAATATTGAACACTACGGGCCGTATTCTAAAAGGTTTACCTTTAGCCATTGTTTGCAGGGCAGAATACAAAAGCTGAAAGTGGACCTGAGAGTAAAGGAGGCTTCTAGAATACGGGCCTACCTTTTCGATTGAAATCAATGTGATAAGCACTCACTGATCGCTTCATGAGAGAGATTCTAGCACAGGGCGTCGTCTCTGTGACATATTTCTATCAGTTTGGCTGTACCGAAGCCGCCTGCCTACGGCTCAGTTACTGGGAATGTCCCGGGGAATGTCCTGCCCTACTTTTATTTGGGGTTGATAATAACCACGAGAATTGGCGATACCGAATTCCGATTGTATGCAAATCGTGAATATTTAATGTACCTACAGTCTGCTCTCAGCGAGGTTTTCGTTTTCAATGGTTTTTAGTAGCAAGATCAATAAAATAGTTGATCACACTGCGAACGTCTCTGATTGGTCATGAACGGAGCAATGAGCTGACGTCATAGATACATTGTGGCGACGTTGCATTGTTTTCCACACCAGGCTCACAAGGTTAGCAACACGTATTGCAGCAACCTGACTGAAAAGTTTTTTTGTGGAACTTTGTTGTGAAGTAGGCTAGGCTACCGTGTGCTCTGTAAGGCGGGACCGAGTTGTGAATGCAACTGGAGTGTGAACGAGAGGTAAGTAGGCTACTTTTGAGGAAAAGATGGGCGTATCTTGTGGTGCTGAGCGGAGCAACAACTCTTTTTTCCATTTTGCGGCAGAAATCTGCATGAAAAACACGTGGGGGTTTGTCCCCCTATTAAGTTACGGCCGTTATCCTGGAAAGGGTTACCCTGAAAGTGTTTCCTGTGCTTTTTATAGCGGTTGGCATTTTCAGACAGGGACACAGGGATTCTCAGTCCTAGGATAGGCCTAGGCCTAGTCAGACTTGGTGTTCGTTTTGGTTTGATATTTGAACATTGGATTATCGAAGATGACATATAGGCCTAGGCCTAGCTGAATTTGTGCGTCATGCTAGGCCTACGAGGAAACTGTCGTGTGATGAATGAAAGAATGATATGTATGGATTAAAATGTTGAGCAAAAATGAACCAAATATTAATTTACAGGGAGTCTGTTAATATTGCTGCAATACCACATGATGCAGCTTGAAAAACTGCCCCCTGGGGAATTGTCTCTGGAGAGGTAATTTCATGCGCTCTGCTGCCTGAACATGAGTTCCCGCTATTTGCCTCCGTGAAGTGTGGACTAATGCCCATGCATTTGGCATTTGTGTTGGGTTCAGCGCAGCGAGACCTACACCTCAGAGCCACTCTTGTTAATTCGGGGGCAGAATTGACTGAGATCAAGAATTTTCCGATAGCTTCGAGATGATTTGAAAAATATCTTCCTTTGGCACGGTAATTATGACTGCTTAGCGGTCTTATCGACTGAAGTAAATACACAATCTGACACGGAAAACGCTTTGTAGAATGGAACGGAGAACGTCCACCCACGACTCGGCCATCGAGGATGGCCGGGGAGCCGTAACTTATAGGCTATTCAGAATCATTCTAGCAACGGACAATTTCTCATCAACGGATGAATACACTAGATGGCCACGAAATAGGGCCTAGGCCTACACCTTGGCTCTGTAGACAGTATTTGGCGTGCTAATTTACAGCAGGAGGAAACCGGAGTGTCCATAGAAAATTGCGCTTATCAAAAAGAGTCACCTCTCTTTCAAAGAACGGGTTCACTGGGGATCGAATCCAAAATCTCAGAAGTGGCAGGCGACGATGCTTCCACTGCGCCATCTGACAGCCCCAAAATACACTATAGTTTTTCTTTTCGTGTTTGCTTTTCAACTAAAATATCTTGATGGTATTTGAGATCGGAGTTCATGTTCCTATGAATACATGTACTTTTTTTCCAATATTAGCCCAAAGCGACGTAAAAAATGATAGGGCGTGCATTCATTGTATAGTTGGCACTACTGCCTGGTGAAAACACTCTATCTGAATGTGACCTATCTCCGCTGTATCCTTTCATACCCTCAGGGTGGAAACCAGTTATAGGACATTTTTTTCACAGCAGTCGATAATTGTTTTGCTGCTAATCGGAAACTTGCTGTGACCCGTGAAATTCACGGGTATGGTGCGTACACGCAGGGCGACGGCAACGGCGGTGATTGCATCCTTCGCCATGTCGTAGTTTTCCCTTTCGCCCCTGTGTTGGAGACCCTAGGGACGAGAGTTACTCTACATGGGTCGAGGCAAATAAGCGATAGTTTAACCACATTGTCAATAGAGGTCTCCCTTAACGCGTTTATGTTTAGCGCAGGATAGGGCCCCTTTAATGAATGCTCTCAGAGTCACTTTTAGAGCAAGTTCAGTGTCGACACTGACATCTTTTAAAACCTTCTGCTGACGTCATCAGCGTGTTCGAGCAGCGCGTGGGTGTTTGTCTTTCTGATAGGAAATTAATTTAGTTGGTTTTATCTTGGAGGAATTATAATTCCTCCAAGGTTTTATAAACCGTACATAAATATTTGAATAAACAGTATGCATAGACTGTAATAGCGAAGATAAATAAGAATGCGTGACGTGTCGCGCTTGAAAAACTTAATGGCGCACAAGAAGGTCTCATTTGATTCCTAAGGCTAATCCCACACCCATCAAATCTCATTTGCGGGGCAATGAGTTGTGACAAGCTAATAAATATCACGGCCCATTCTGATACATGGCACTTTCCTTTTCAATTTGATCACTGTTTATTGAACGGTAAAGGCCATTCATCTCAACTTAAAACCGATTAGACCATGTCATATCCTCTTTAATGCGTCTTAGCAACGCAAAGCGCTTCATTGACAACCGAATAATGGCGGCGCACGCACAACTTGAACACCGACTTGGAGAGTGTTGACCAGCAATAGCATTCGGATTTTATGTGATACAGAGCGTGAGAACAAGAGTCAAAATGGCTTCTGGGGCGCTAGCCTATAGTTTAGCCCCCCAGTTGGGGACCAGAACTATGAATTATATGACAGCTGAAACTAGGGTAGGTTTTCTTATATTTAGCAGTATATTACCGATTTTTCTGTCTTTACATACATGTAGCGGTATACATGTCGGTTTGTTTACAAAGGCCCGATTAAGACCGCGCATTATGTTAGCTTTGTGTGTAATGGTACGTATGGGTCTGTGGGTAGGCCTGTGGATTCCGCACCCGGTTATCTCAGAAATGCGTTAAATTGTAAAAATGACAATAATCTCTTCCTTCGCAATTAGCATCTCTGTCACATCCACAATAAAAAGGGACAGAATTTCAGCTCAGATGGGAGGTCAAAAGGCCCTGTTCGTCCCCTTTTCATTGTTAGCTTTTCATCGAAAGTCCCAATACTCTGTACTTTTCAGTTCGGAGCAGACAACCTTTCACCAGGATTCATAAAATATTTAGAAAGCTTTTATAAAAAAGCAGACGCGAAGGACAGAGCAAAGTGCCTGGAGTTACTGACTGCCCTTAACATTCAAGAGGAACTGAACACAAAGTTACAGCCTTGCAGAAGTAAAACCCCAGGACCTAATTGGAAACCATCTGGTCCCCCTACGCCTGTTGGTGAAATTTCAGAGACCCCTCACGTTAAATTTGTACCAGCACCACCGCCGAGACCCCATACTGCCATGGCCCTTGCAGGTACGTCAACGCTGTTTACTCTTCAATGGTCTTGAACAGACTTGTGTTCCCATTGAAAAAAAACTGTACTTGTTCATAACGCAATGAGTGTGCATGTTGTATATACTTAGTATGTTATAGGCCTAGTAAATTTGGTGTGAGGCATATTGCGTGAATTTCGTATCTGTACAGGCTTATTTTTAGGCGTCCATTGGTCGCGTCACCACACTACCCCGTTGTCATCACTGAAGCGCATGATTTATTCCATAGGTCCTGTTTCAGTTTTGTCTACCTTCTTCCGCATGTCATTGCTGCGTCCTGTACCCATGAGGACGTCTAACGTATGTTCATCTTGGCATTTGACAAGAACGAATTTCACGCCATGTCCAGCCGCCTCAACGACGGAAAATTTCGAATGGGGGTGGGGTGGGTAGCTCTAGATTCGCTCTCAAGGCCCTCTCTACTTATACTGCATTACGCATATTAGCAAAAATAGATACATATTAGATATTTGATATTAGGCTACAGTTACTGATTTTACAGGAGGCCGTCTGAAAAGGGACCCTTACCAGACAACGTACAAAAGGGAATTCGTTGGTCATGTCGGACAACCCACCGTCGCAGACAGGTCGGTATTGTGTTCTGTCGTTTGTTCCCCTCAGTTCCTTTGCTATCGTCGGCGAAAGGCAAATCGAATACAGGCGGGATTACACACAGATTGAGCCGTCGCTTCCCCGTCAGCAACCGTCGCGTGTCGTCGAGTGATGTCGGAGGACGACGCGGCGACCGAAGTAAAAATCCGCCTTGCCCATCTACTCAGCCATCCTGGGAACCCAGGGCATTTCCACTCTGCAGCATAGCGCGTACGGGCGAGTAGGGGAGCGCGTTTTAGAGGACCTGTTGCAAGAGGATGCTACTCAGCATTCGTGGGAGTAGATGTCTATCTACGGTACTTTGTTAAATGGCAGTGTGTAAAGGTCGCGCTTCCTTATAGGTCTTCCCTTAAGCGGCGAATCCACTGTCGCGATTTGGGCTTGAGACGGGGTTGCGGTGCCTTGCGATCGCCTTATATGGCAATCGGAAGTCCTTATAATATAAGGACAAGGGAATAACCGCAAGGGAACGCAACCGCGTCTCAAGCCAAAATCGCGACAGTGGATCACCCGCTTTTAAGGGCGGCGCACACGTGCGACTAGAATGGGGCGACTACTACGTCGCATGCGATAATTACTTTGAGGTCGATCAGTGATGTCATCCGCGACATCACTAATCTTCCAAGGAAGCATTTGTCGCAAACGAGTCAACAAAAACAAAAAAAAAACTAAAAATATGTTCAGTCGCTGCTGTAGTCGCAAGGCCGGTCGCCTAGAAAATCGCACGAAAAATCGCAAGTGTGCGCCGCCCTTTTAGGTGGACGATTCCTCCGCTCTGAGCAGGCAGAGGAGTCTAATCGCGACCTCCAAATAGAGGGGCCTATACGCCTTATTGGAATTTGGTGGCTAAAAGAAAAACCATTTTATTTCAGACCCATGACATCTAAAGGTGTCATGCCACCGCCGTACAAGCTTTCTGGTGCTACCACATCCAGTACAGATTTCGCAGAGAAACCAATCAAAGCCTCGCAGTCAATCCTAAGGTCAGGAACTTCCAGCGGGAATAGGCGGAACAATCCTCATCCTCACGAGGTAGGAAAATAATCGTTTTAGATGGTTTTTGGACCCTGGCTGAGTTCTGCAACTGCCGTGGTTAGATGTATGACTCCCCGTGCCCCCTGCTCCCGCCTCTCATGCCATTTATCTGCGTGTCCCCTGTTGTAAAGTCGCAGCTTATTCCGCCAGGGGAACACTCACAGATGGGGAACATTCAAAAACGTTACACGGGCACGACGGGGGCCTGTTCTGGACTGTGACACGGAGACTGCTGCGACGAATTTGGTGGCGTTCTAAAGCTAGGCGCACATGTGCGGCAAATCTCGATGCGGTAGGGGTGTTTTAAAGTTGACTGACCCAACGCTGTCGACTCGTCATTTATCCGGGTCAGTCGACTTTAAAAACACCCCTGCCGGCGCATCGAGATTTGCCGCACGTGTGTGCGCCTAGCTTAGGGTGGGTGCACACTAGAAGCGATTCGCAAAGCGATTTAGAATCGCACGCGAATTGCTTTTGTTTGGGAGGCATTGCGGCATGAAATAACAAAGAACCATCGCATGCGTTGTGCGAATCGCGTGTAGTGTATACCCACCCTTAAAGCTGGAGACACAATACAAACGTTTGTCGCATTGCGATTGTCGCGTCCGTTTATTGCATGCGATGAATGGACGTAAAATGCGACAACCATGACACATGGCCTATAATATAGGCCCCTCCCTTGGCATTTAACTCTGCAAAAGAACAAGCTGATTAACATCAGGCTAAAGGGTGAGTGTATATATTGTTGAACGGTTCTCGTCGTCTACCAATCTCTCGCCTGAAAATAAGGCACTACACCCACCCCACAAACCCACTGCCTAGTGATCACTACAAGTCCGCGAGATCTTCAGCCAGCCGAACGCATGCGTAAATAGGTCGCGTGGTGTGTACAATGAACGTCTGTTCAATAACAGCATTGATCTTCCTTCATTCCAGCGGCTGCGATGGCCGAGTGGTTAAGGCGTTGGACTTGAAATCCAATGGGGTCTCCCCGCGCAGGTTCGAACCCTGCTCGCAGCGAATTTTTTTTCAAATTTTTTTCGCTACAGCAATTCATCTTTTTCTTCCTTTTTGATTGTTGGGCGTGTTCAAATCGTTCAATATTAGTAATATATGAAATAATAAATTGCATTTTTTCGGTTTCGCAATGGTTTTTAGAATTTTTAGTGCATCTGAAATTGTATAGATGGCGCTGCTGTGAGTTCAAACAAGCACGTTCAGGCCCAAACAGCCTGTGCTGCCTGTTCAATAACCAATATTGTGATTTTATTGATTTTATTCCCAGCAAATTACCCCTTTATTTAGATATAATCACCAACCCCCCGTAAAGAAATAAATCATGGTAATCTATAATATAAATAGGTATAATAAAAATCAGTCGGACACACTATCGATACAAGCCTAGATAGGCCCTGGTAGGCCTACACATGGTTTAATACGGGTGAATAACATGAATATAACTGATCACTTGATTGACTCAACTAAATGAAACCATTCAGTGAGAAGTGAATAGAGGGGTCTGACTGTTGACATTCCAGCTAGGCCCTATTCTTTACTTCAGTGGAATATTATGAGCTACCAGTGCATAAATTTAGATTGACGACCGATTCCGAATACCAGTGGGACATTAATAGGCCCTACTTGCATGCAGTAGGCCCAAATCTTGGAGACGTTGTGGAATAGCGGGTCCCATCTGTAAAGTGTAAAAGTACAAACTCGTTGAGAGAGAGAAGAAAAACAAAGACTTCCAACGTGTCCAAATACTATGTAGGCCTAATCATTTTCAAATTCTTTCTCGTTGTTTCCGAGGGAATTTTTGACAATTCGTTATTCATTCAGTTACCCGTCATTTCTCCTAACCCCCGACTGACCGACTCCCGCATTCAACTCAGTGAGTTTCTGAAGTGTTTTTTCCGACTTTTTTTTCCATTGTAGGGTTTTATGGTATGGAAATTCCCCAAGAATAAAGACTCAGAGCATCCGGACAGCAAGTGGACCACGGAACTCACAAATGATTTGATGGACAAAATCTGTAGAGGAAAGTGCCGATCGACATATCAGCAGGATTACCGAGGAATACCCCTAGGTTTGTCACCTTTGTTGGTTGGCCCGGGTTCATATAAAACACACATAGAAACTTGAGCCTAAGCTGCTGTGGTGCTTCTAAATAAAAATCCAGTGTCCCCCTAAACTAAAGACAGTCCGCTCTGGAGACGCATATCATCTAAAAGAATGCCTTTTATTCTTCCCAAATCATTGCATGCTCCTCTTAGAAAGATACTTTTAGATGAAATTTCGGACTTTTGGTGAGGAGTGAAAACTGCCGTGTACATCAAATGTACATGCAGTGCACTCAGCGCAATGTATTGTTATGCCTGGCTTTCACTGACGCTACGAATGTCCCGAATCGCCCCGAATCTGAAAGTTGTCGGGTTCGCAGATAATTCTTAAACGATTCTTGCAGTTCCTAAATGATTCTTAGTTGGTTCCTGAACATTCGTACTGTTCGCGTGAGTTTTTGTTTGTCAAAAACTTTCGTGGGAGCGTTCACGAATTCCACGACACAAATTCAACTACGAAATACAAATTCAAAGAATCATGTAAGAATTGTACGAATAAGGTACGACTCACTTACAAATATTCGTGGCCGATTCGTGATAGATCCGTACTTGATTCATAAATACGTTCGGGACATTCGTGCCTGTTTCGGGATGTTTTCGGCGTGGGTCCACAAATTTGAGAGAGACACGAATGGCCAAGAATAGCCCAGAATGCAAAAGAATCCACTACGAGGCTGTTACGGACGATAAGAAAGGGTTGCGAAGTGTTTACGATCTCTACGAATTTGAAATTCGTGGAATTCGTGAACCGTCCCACGAAAGTTTTTGACAAGCAAAAACTTTCGTGGCGGCTCGACGAACTCACACGAACTGTACGAATGTTTTAGGAATCAACCAAGAATCATTTAAGAACCGCAAGGAACGTTTGAGAATTATCTACGAATCGGACAACTTTCTGATTCGGGACATTCGTAGCGTCAGTGAAAGTGGGGCATCATGGGCCCACGCGGAAAACAGGCACGAATGTCTCGAATGTATTTACGAATCAAGTACGAGTATTCGTGAGTGATCGTGCCTTTTGTTCGTACAATTCTTACATGATTCTTTGAATCCGTACTTGTTTCTTAGCCCATTCTTGACATTCGGCATATTTTTCAACCCGATTGGCCACGAATTGGGACAATTTCAGATTCGTGGCGATTCGGGACATTCGTAGCGATAGTGAAAGCCAGGCATAAGAAGGAGCATTGCAGGTTTCTTCGTGAAACAAGGATCACGGACTTTATTACTTTTAAATCATTTGTGTCCCACCCTCTCTTTTCATGGCCGGACTTCCGAAGGGGGGTGGGTGGGTGGGTGGTGTAAACCCACATGAGGCAAAATATACACGGGTTTCAGTCTTTGCTCGCTTGCTAGTACGGTATAGCGCCGCGGGGTGAAGCGGCAAAGACGGGAGAAGTCTGGAGGCGAAATACTGCGAAGTCTGCACGTAGGGTTTCAGAATATGGTCGCGTGTCCTCTGATTCCGCCGAAGGCCGGCCTGTCCTACGAGTACAATAAGAAGTAGGCCTACCATTGAACTATCTGCCGACACATGATATTGACGTAGGCCTACCCCATCACCACCTCCACAATCTCGGCTCAATAAGTTAGGCTAGACAGCAAATTTCTAAACTATCCCTTCTCCATCATCAGGTCAGAAGATGGATGCGACAAACCAACCCGAGGGGTGGAAATCTCTGGCTCCCTCATACTCCGTGGATTCAATGATGAGACAAGCGTACCAGACGCCCCAACAACAGGCCATCCTTCAGGGGAATACAACCAGATTTGGATGCAACAGACATAAGAATGTAGCCGCTATAGGGACAGGTAAGGATCAGGGGCCATATTCATCAAAGTATGATACTTATCTTTTGTGTTGAACAGAGGATAAGTGTCACAGTTTTGTGAATATGGGTCCTGGGACCTTATTCACGAAGCTCTCATAACTACGGGAGTGCGTATTAAACTGTTGTCCATTTGCGGATAACCTTTGTTTATTATCCGCCTGGCAAAGGATTTGCGTGTCCTTAAAGATAATGTATCACGGGTATTTTCGCGGGCCACGAAAATCATTGTTTATTTACATTTTGTTTGTTTGTGTCCAGTTTTTCTTTGTCTTATGAATAATTTGTCGGTGACATGCCCCTCTAGAAATACTTTCGATACCGAAACTATTGGCATGTCCCATAAGTCCAAAATAACATAATGTAAACATCCATGTTTTACAAACATTGAATGTAAACAATGAAGTCACGATACATTATCTTTTAAGTTGCGGGAGCTTTGTGAATAAGGTCTCAGGTTAGCTCTTAACTATATGGATAGATAGCGCGCTAAACGCTTAAAGCTAGGTACATGTACACAATGCAATTTTGTACGATTTTCCGACAACGACAATGCGGCAACGACTACGGCAGCAAGAATGTGTGCGGACCAATTCATTTCCTACGATCATTTTTTGCCGTTGCCGTATTGTCGTTGTCGGAAAATCGTACACATGTGTACCTAGCTTCATACCCCTCTTCACATGGAGCCCCCCAACACGTACGACAAATCAGCCGGAATAACCTTGGTCCCCGGTCCACGTATTGTTAGCATTCAAGACGATTGTCCTGTTTTGTGTTTTCAGTGCCCAATACAACAAACACACAAATGCATATACAGACACGAACGACCTACGAGAGGGAATTCAGTGATGCCGTCCCCGCCAACACATCTGACCTCAGGGATATCGGGAGAAGATTGGGCGCCGAAACCTTGCAGAAATATATCGATGCCACTGATGAAAATCGTAAGTAGGAGGATCACTACCTCATTTAAGAGACCTAGATTGTAGCAGAAATGTTGTTACATTAAACCACAGGCACACAGGGCTGATGTAATAAGAGCTCAATAAAAGTATAGATTTCATTAACCAAAACGATACGACGATATAATATGTGACCGTCTATGAAAAAATCCGGTAAAAGTCGCTGACCACCACATGGTTAATAAAATTAGGTTACGTTGAGAGTGTCATCACAATAAAAAAACACCGGCGGGTCTGTTGGTGGCAAAGCCTTATCGATTGTGCAACAAAGATCAGGTAGGTCGCTCCCCAGCGACTTTGGCCGGGTTTTCTCATAGACGGTCACATATACGATGATTGCCTCGTCAAAGACGAGGTCAAACTATAGGCTTCTGTGCGGTGAGTGTGTGACATCTGACAGTAGGCCTACACCAAGGCCTTATAGCCAGTAGCAGTGCAGAGCCCCGTTACTGGTCAAGCACAGTCTCCTGCACATGATTGCCGATTAGAATCGGTGGGCATATATCATTTTGAGACTCGATTGTAAAAGGCAGTCATTCCTTTTTCAGAAAAAGAAACGCTGACCGCCATGTTGAAATCTCCCACCGGAAGTAGAGGTGGTTCCCGTTCGAGCTCCCGGAAGGCCCGGGTACCGGAAGCTACTCAAGTTTACACCTGTAAACAGGAGGATTTCAAGCCCCGTTGGCTCTCCTCCTGGACTGGTCCTATGTAACGAAAGGAATTATAAAGTGAAACAAAATGAATCACACAATTGGCACTGTCTCAGACAAATTCAGATGGAATTATTTTGTCATTTTGTAGGCCTGTGTAATTAGAAAATCTGTGATATTGGTAAAAAGTTTTGAATATGTCACAGAAATGTGATGAAAAGTATAAACTATCTCATTCTCTTGTGCACATGTTTATGTAGATTATCAAAATCTTGAAATGTGCATGTACATAGTCGAGGATTAAATTATATGTTGTGCATTACGTGTGTTTCTATACCCCTTTCCTGTGCAATACCCCCTGCAACCACCAGTTTTTTTCATCGATATCAACCATGGCTCGATATGCCATAAGTTCAAGCCGACAAAACGAAATCCTCGCGATTGCCGCTCAATCAACAACCCCATGAATGGCCCCGCCGGACATTGAATTGGACCGTCGTGACTCCTTTGATCAACTGACTGACAACTTCTTTTGGGGAACACAGAGAAATCGGTCACTCCCGTTTCCTATAATAAGGTGAAAAATTGAAAACGGGAACATTAGAATGACTTGAAACGTCACCAAACGAGTGTGTTGCCAGTGGTCCACTGTGCTCATGTTGCCCTCCTTGAGGACAGCATGTCTTTCACCCACATCTGACACGAAGGGAGGTGTTGATGAAAAACCATGCCAACGCGCAAAACCGCGGAAGAATTTTACAACACGTAACCGACTTGATTGTGGTAATACGCTCTTGATACAATGCATTAAAACAGTCGATGTGAAGAGGCTGCCCCAGTTGAATGCGACTTAAGACTCAAAATGGAGAGCCGATCTCGCAGAAGGAGCGATTTCAACTCGGAATTTTCTCCCAATTACAAAGGCGGGCGTTATAACTCTCAGAATTCGTGCTCACTCTCGCGTGAAGTGCGACCACTGCCAGAAGATTCGACAAGACGTGATAACGCACCATCTGTTAATTGCCGTTCTGGAAGATCAACCGAAGTTTCATCTGAGGTAGGCCTGTCCCCTGAATTAAAGCGCCAAGCATTCAAAGCTGCTGAGCCGGAATCTAGTCCTACTTCGGTTCATACGCCGTTCAACGTAGTGACTGTACAATATATGCAACCGCAGACCAGTACGAGGCATTTGCCTGCTGTTAGCCCCAGCGCCGTTCATCGCTCTTTTGAAGTGACTGACAATCAAGATTTTGCCACAGAGAGTCCCAGCTTCACGAGACGTATTTCAGTAGTGATAGAAAATGAATTAAAGAGCCCGAGGGCAAAGAGTTTTTCAGATGCTGTAACAGAAGAAGCAACGAGCTTTCGGAATCACACCGGATGGGTTTCTCCAGGAACTCAGGGACTTGTAACCCCAGGTATCAGGCGTCACTCATCTACGACCGTAAATGCAGCTCCCAACAGGGCGCGGACGAAATCGATGACAACGAGAAGGGAGCGATTGGGAGCAGATTTTGATGCAGAAATACGCCTTGGCGGCCAAACGGATGAAGCGAAGGGATATTGTGAACCTTCAGCAAGCTTTTCAAGGGTACAGGAACAGAACATTACTGATGATTCGCTGCAGACCGACTCCAAAGACACACACGAGATGAAGCAAACTGAGGGATGTCAGACCTCGAAAGGATCGAAGGGTGGGTTAAATAGTTTTCCGTTTGTTCGAAATATGCCAGACAAGTCAGAGGATTCATTACAAAAAAATGTTTTGAAGAAGCGGTGGTCGAGTTCTTCAACCAGCGGAGCGCCGAGGAAGTCCTCTATCTTTGGGAAGATCCGGGCAGCGATTCTTCCTGGGGTGCTGATGAAAGGGCGTCAAGAGAACATTGGTAAAACTAAGTTAAACGAAGATTGTGGCGAGATCATCTCTATCACTCAGGAGGTCAGGGAACATGCGGAAACTCCGACCCTTTCCAATTTGTCGGTAAGATCGCCGAGAGAAGCTGGACACGTAGACGCTGATTCATTCAGTGGGCAGTCAACAATGTCGCCTAATCCCCGGGCTGGAGATAGTTGTCAACTGCAAAATGAGCCTACAAAAGTTACTGGCAGCACCAAGAGCAATAGTAATCCAAAGGTGAGTACATGGGCAAGTGTTAAGTCAACGGAAAAAGAAGAAGCTCTTTGCAAGGATCAGGCGATGCGGCGGTCTGTTTTGGATCCCCCGAAAAGGAGAAATCATGAACGGCGACACGGGAGCGTCGAAACGCTACGCAGCGTTCTCGAGAATCTGCAATTCGTTCGTAAGAGGAGATTGAACCACACGCAGGAAAACGAAGCAAGGGATTCCTCTTACAAACAAGCATGGGTCACGACAAGTTCTTCCCTGTCAGGCAGGCAAGGGCCTAGGTCAGAGGATATGGTGGAGAGAATAGGTAACGCCAGGCTGACAAGCAAACTTGGTCAAGTGCAAGTCGTTTGCGGTGAAACAGATAGTGACTGAACAACCTTCTTTGACTGCCATCTGCATGCTGACGAAATGGCAAGTTTCAAAAGGAACACCTTTCAAAAATAACGATGATAACGAAAATTTGCGAAATTCTGAGACGACTTTATGTTTACTATTACTTTCAAAAATAACGTTAATGAGCTAATATGGAAGACTTTCCTGTTGATTATTTCAAATAGGATCCATCAAATAGGATTCAAGTCGGATGAAGGTCTTTACCAGAAGGCGTCTTTTGCTAACGCATAAAATGAAATTAATAGAAAATAACGACTTTCGAGCAATTAGTGATAACATCATTACATGTACGAAAAATGAAAACGATGCCTTGATGCAGGTTTTTGAGATGCAGAAGCAATAGAATTTAATTGGTTATGAATATAAATGAGTCAGAACATGTTATCAATTTATCATCGCTTGATGTTTTTAGGTGCGATATATCCGTCGATATACTTGGGGGATTATGATCAAGCACGAAGCTATAAACAAACATCTTTGAGAAGTTTCTTGACCATGCAACATTAGTGCTTATTGTATGTTATTTGTATGTTTCCATCAGGGCCGAAGCCAAAGCATTATTGGTCATGTAAGTATGGAAGAGGCCATCTCAAGCTACACATGTTCCTCACATGGGTGAGCTCTTTTGCTTGCTCTTGCAAGGTACAAACCCGGGGTACAAAGTACAAGGCACCACGGCTTACTGTCCCAAGTGACGGGCGTGAAGACCACCTTCCGGGGCCAAGCAATACATTAGTTTGCAATAAGGACCAATTTCCTACCATGCACAGAAAGGAACTACATGTAGTTTTGAAACGCGCACATAGTTGAACAACAATAACATCTCAACAGACTCATGTAGCTATACAGTCCTGACATAGGTAGGCTAAACAATGGAAACCATACCGTGGAATCATCTTCCAATGTCAGCGAGAAGGCTTTAACGGCACCATCACTCAACACACAACCTGTCTGCACCGCACTGCTACCTTGCTACCCTTCGAAGTGAAGCCACCCGAGCAAGGAAGGCAAAACCTTGGAAGTATCTTCACAAGTACGTACTTCGACAGTGTACTCGCCGCTAAATCAGATCAGTTGAGGTGAACGTAGCAAATCAGATAGGTTTTGAGCTGTTGTTGGATTACTCGATACCATGTGGATATAATTTGACAAACTGTGGTTATATTGATATTTGGTGGTTACAGATCGCAGTTTAACACCTTCAAGCTGATGTCATGATGTGGCTTGGTTTGTTTGCTTTCTGTGGTAAAAATCTGTTGGGAACACTTTCAAAGTGGTTTATTCGAAATGTCGTAACACTCCTAGAGTGTCATCGCCAGTGTACTGTTAGTGGATAAAAATACTAATATCTATGACTGTGCTATGAGTGTTCTCAAGTTGCCAAACATTTCCCGAACTTTGATTTACTCTGTTGTAGCAATTGACATCAATCTTGTTATCGATACCTCGTCATTGGAATTCTATAGAGACTACTAATCAAGCGGATTTCAATAAAGGTGCGAAAACGTCGGGTTCAGGATACATCCTCATTCGGCAAACAACAACAAGTCTTCTGCTGCTTCAAATTACACTGTTATTTGTATTGGAAATTCTTTCGTGTGCATTGTTGGTGACTAAACCCTGACTTTGTTTCCTGGAAGGAATACTTCGCACGTTGATTTTCACCAAGGATTACTTGTAGTTAGCGTTATCTTTTCCGCTGTACGGACGCATTCAAATGTCAAGGGGTAACACAGCACGTAAGTATACACCCGATTTTGCCATGTCAAGATAGCGATATCGACTTGTCGGTCATAAATACAGCTTGGAAGAAGTGTCCCTAGGTGATCATAGCACCCACTTTGAACCACACACAGCATGAAATGCTGCACGAAGAAATTTAAAGCGCCAATTTTATAGAGATTATAGAACCAGCATTCTCGAGATCTTTTACGAATCTTCTTTGAGAAAGCGAATCCTTATTACACGTGTTACAAGATGTGGTTGCTGGTGAATGCTGCTTTGGCCGCAAACAACGTCGACGGCAACGTTATCATATTCTACAAATGAGCGCTAAACCGTGGAACATAGTACCCATGAATCGTGAAAGTAAACTACAATCTGCCCTTTTGGCATGTAGGCCTAAATGTATAGACACGTACGTGTACATTGTTTTATTCTTGTGCCTGATTTTGTGGCTGGATCGTCAGCAGGCCAGACACATTCTCAACGGCACATTCCCTCAACCTAGCAGCATACTTCACTACTTTTCTTTGATCGTGCAGGCAATTCGTGGTGGCCAACTCCCTGGCGTGTTCCCCGTTCACTGCACACTTTACCACTCAGTTCACGGAGGTTGCCATTTGAAATCACGTGACTTTAGCGATAATGCTGATTGGTCTGAAAACGATTTGTTGCCTACTGATATGGTAGGTTGCCACACACTTCCCCACGGTTCACCACAACTAGATATTTTCGTCGTGGTGCAAAATCCAACCGGTTTGATTCTCGGCAACAGATGGTTACTGTTTCCGTTGCTTGTTGCCATAGCCTGCCCCCACATACACGGCTTTGTGACGACAAAGAAGCTTGCCTGTACAAGCAACGAATATCATGGTGAAGTGTGCTGCGGGCTTTCTTATTGGTCTTTAGACTGGACTGTACTTCACCAGTTGCTCGACCAACATTTCCAATATCTTCCGTTTCAGTAAAAAAACTAAGGATCACTCGGTAACATCTTGTCTTCGACGGCATGTAACTCTTGAAGTGAAGTGCCACGGTTTTACCAATACCTATCGGATATCATCAGAACTGAGCCAACCGAAAGAAACCACGAGCGGAGTGCTGGAACGTGACACTAAGTACCCCTACCAGTGCGTCCATTTCCACCCTGACATTAAGAAGTCTCCACGACCATTTGCGTTTTATGCCTTGTTGAACGAAGGCACTTGTGTGGAAAACAGCTCATTTGAGATTCGAGATATTCACATCAGTTGACTCAGAGCTAGCGACGTAAAGGTCTCATTAGTCAGCTGTACGGGACACATGTGATTTTGACATTTTCATTCTTCTTTTTGAGAGCTTTTGAAGCTCAAAATTAAGACTCGGCATTTAGATTAAAAGGTTGGAAATTTTCATTGATGTTGCTTGTGATACATTGAAGTTTTAAATACTGCATCAGCTTAATCTGGATTTATACAGGATCGTCTGATGAGAATACTTTATGTAGACGTGGATGATGACACTGTAAACAAGAAGATAACCGTGGATAACTCTTCGTCACCCACAGAATTCCGTGGGGCCTTCGTCCACAGGGAAACCAATGGGAGCTGAGCGACGGACTCCGAAAGGTACGTTCAAGAGAAAAGCCTAAAAGCCGCTCTTCCAGAGTCTTCTCTTGCGTGTTGGTTCTCAATGGGCAATTCACCTTTGTTCACCTTTGCACAAAGTGCAAAGACGAATGACACCAACAAGGCCCACCTTTCTATGGCTGAGGTGTCCATAGAGAGCCAACTGCACGAGACAACTCTTTGGAGGATCACCTTAAACTGGTTTATTTAGTGAAGTTTTTTTTCAGTATGACTGTCATAATTTGACTTACTTTCATAAGCGTTAGTACTCGTTCGCGTGCAGAAGAGCACGAAGTCGACGTGTTTATTTTTCGACTGATTCGACCAGGTATAAAATACCATTTGCACAAGGGAAATTAGCTTATTGGTTGACTGTATGAATGAAGAAGACTCGAGAGAATTTTGCCATAAATTGCGCCGTTAGAATTTTATGGTGTCAACAGGAGAGCAATGAGAATGAAATAAACAACATTACAGAAGCACTTTCGGGAGGTGGATGTAACAAAATGGGTACAGTGAAATTTACGGGCAACAATGGATAGGGCGGAGAGCTGCACAAAGTGAATATTGACATTGTGTAGGACGGAGAACTGTAAAAGTGAACACTGATATATTGTACCTGGCGTCTTTTCCACACAAGAAGGAATACATGTATAATACCAAAAATAGATAAGAGAGGATACTGCCATTCAAAGGTAAAAGGCAGTGTCTTCATTTCCGATCAGCAGGGACGTGGCCAATTAAAGTAAGAGCTATTTCCAGCACTACCAGATAGCTTGTACATTAGAATACAGCCATTACTGAAGCCAAACATACTCCCACTGATACACGAGTGCTGCCTTATTGAAGGGCTGAATAGCCGTCGACCCTGGAATCTAATACGACTAGCAATACCCGTGGCAACCGGCGATTGTGATTCAACCGAGGATGGAATGCCCGGCACTGGTGGAATAGGTGCAACCAATGGGGTGCAGTAGGGAGAATTTAGAAAGCAATCGAACAACACTGCTAAATAAATTAAAATTGCGACCACAACAGAGTTCTCTTCGCAAAATCAACCACCCGCTGCATCAGGATATGGTATACTCTATTACCATGCCGAATTTCGGGNAATACATGTATAATACCAAAAATAGATAAGAGAGGATACTGCCATTCAAAGGTAAAAGGCAGTGTCTTCATTTCCGATCAGCAGGGACGTGGCCAATTAAAGTAAGAGCTATTTCCAGCACTACCAGATAGCTTGTACTTAGAATACAGCCATTACTGAAGCCAAACATACTCCCACTGATACACGAGTGCTGCCTTATTGAAGGGCAGAATAGCCGTCGACCCTGGAATCTAATACGATTCTACATCCATACACATTTTTGTCGGCATAGATGTAAGCGTATGATCCCTGGATGCAGTCAGAGTGGATTACAGGGAGATGATGTACGGATCGATGGATCGATGTGGACGTTCGATGATTAACAACCGAAACTGTATCAGATTAGTAATCATGACGAGGGGTTTTGTGGACGATGTGGGCGATGGAAAGGAGCTTTGCGGTCCGACAAAGAAAAGTGAGAATGTTCGAGTTACATCCTTACAAAGGAAAAGAGACTGACGGTTATAGATAGTGTTGGTATTAGAAAGTGGAGAGGCAGACCGTAGTGTTTCTATTGGAAAGTGAGTTAGAGGCGAAGGAATTATAAATGGAAAACCATACAACTTGACAAAATGGTGGAAACTACTGTCAGTGAGGTGAATAAATTGCCCACTTCGCCATCTTCGCAATCCATCCATCATGTCCACACGCCAATTTTTTGATGCATAACCAAAACGACTCTAACGAAGAGAATACAGAAGGGCCGCTGAAATCCAGATATCAGTCAAACTGCCAATGTTTACATTATTTTGAGAGCAACAATTTTCTAGTAAAGCCCCCAGAGGCTTGTATTTACTGGTAAGACTAACCTAGAGCACTGAGAAAAACTCATGACCGGACTTTTCATCTTGCACAGGTAACATTGAGTAAATACTTTAGGATACCGCTGGAGAAGCTGATGTTCACACCTGTGGCTTCTGGATGCGGGAGTGAGAGGGGAAAAAGCTTCTATCATTTATCATTCTTATTAAACAAGCTCAATGATTGGTCGGGTAAACTTGCTGAAGCCTAGGGATCGTTTTAGCCAGACCGACACATCGTGTGTTGGCCACTGGAAATGCTGTGGGTGTCTGTCTGTGAGGCTCCTTAGACTGGAATTTACCTCAACACTGGAAAAAATATTTTCTTATTTTCTTACCTTTTCTTACTTTCTTGGGAGTGAGACAAGAAAATCACAAGAAAAATTACAGATTTTCTTGTCTCAGTCCCAAGAAAGTAAGAAAAAATAAGAAAATAAGAAAATATTTTTTACACTGAAACAATGGTCTCCAGTGTCGAACGGAAATTGTTCATCATGGATAGGAACAATACAGCACCTTCGAAATCAGTAACTCTTCTCACAGTCTCCTTAACTAATATAACTTGATATCTCATACTAGTTCCTCAAACCTTGATCCCAGCATGGCGAAGGCACCCAGTCAATCATCGAACAATCGCACTGCCATGCCGACATGATAACAACATATGNTCTCAGCCACTGACTGACACCGTTGCTTCTGTAATTACGCGACATCAGTTGCTATAGATAGCAAACCTTTATACCAGTGATGTCGATCCCCAAACTTTGTAAGTAGATATCAAGTTACATACATGTCAAGATGAAGAAAAACTTCGCACATTCATGGCGTGCACAACGCCTCCTCAATCACCATTAGTGTTTGGGTTGAGGCTGAAACCCGGCGGTATTTTCATGTAATGAGTATTGATGGTCGTCTTGGGTGTATGCGGAAAGAAAAATGACTAAAATATTGTGAGATGAGCAACTGTTGTCTTCACTGAGAGCTTTTGAAATCCGCTGTATCGTTTTTTAAAATTTCACATACATGTATCTCAATGTTTTCATACAATAGACAGCTGAAGAAATATAGGCGGACACAGAGAAATACATTGATTGACAGCGAAGCAATGAGGGGAAAGACTCTGATATTTCACCAGTATAGGTATGGAATATGGAATCTTATGCCCTGTCTTTCTGATGTCCTCCTCATGCATTGTTTGTCGCAGGATTTAGGGTCTTCAGTGGTGCCGCTTAATCCGTAAATGTATTTGCTTAACCCGTAAAGGTATTGTTGGGGGGCATCACACATCACATATCAGTACGCAGGTGTAAAGTTTTTCAGCGTTTCCGTGTGTCAGTGTTCCCCCTATTGTTCTGGAAACACTGGCAGATAGATCGACAAGTTTCTCTGTGTGTCCTCCATTGTCGAGTCGCGGCTTATTCCGTCAGACAATACCAGGGGAACACTCGCAGATGGGCAACGCTCAAAAACGTTACACCGGTACTTGCATTCAATTCCTGCACCTTTTCACAACACAAATGGAGGGTTTGGCACTAATCCCTTTTTGGGAGGTTATGGTCGTTCTTCGCATTGTTGTTGACACAAAGGCCTATTGTTGGAATGAATAAATCCAAATGGTGGCAGTTTACACGAGGGCTAATGAAACTGGCATGGGGCATTGACAAAAGGCCTATTGTTGGAATGAATAAGGACTGAATGATGGCTGTTTACACAAGCGCTACTGAAACTGGCAAGGGACGGTTCTTTGTATCGTAGATACATAAGGGCTTTTGAAACTGGCACTTCGACTTGGGCAGGAGTTAGTCTTTTGCTCTGTTGTTGTTCAACCATGCACTTTGACTTCGAAAGGTGATCTTTGGGATTGTATGTTCAAGCAGCTCTGTTATAATGATAATGTTGACGAAATCACTGCATATTTCCAGATCTTCTTGTCTTCAGCATCCTTGAATAACGAATTTGTAACATTGTGCCCCAGTCACGAACATGTCAAAATTTGTTCCTTCTTGTAGGTAAACGATTTTGTTTCCTGAGGCAAATACAAAGTTTCCAGCGAACCAGATTATTGGGGAGAAGTTTTTGTGTCACGATTGTGTGAAATCGGTTGGACTGCAGAGAAATGTTGACGATTCAGAAATAGACGAAGTAGATGAAATGCCATCAAGGCTAATGTAGATGAAAATCTTGGATTGAAATTCGAGTCTTTCGAGTTTATTTCATACGGCTTAAGCAAGAAGGAACGTGTGCATACATCGTACATCGTGCGTTGTTACCTCCTTGGCTCGTAGACAAAGTAGATTTATTGTGCTATCTTACCTAGCGAAACAAATGCTCCAGCTTACTCTTGGCCTTTCAGTGGTTTTATTAGTGCGAGTAGGCTTGATATAGAAGCCAGAATAGCAACCACTGTGTTTTCAAGATACACGTGCAAACACTCTGAATACTGTTTAGCCGCGACGGTGTCTGCACTCTGAAGTTAACCACGTATAGTTGATGCTACGCCATTCTGTGGTTCCTCTTTTCAAAGCCCACTGAACTACTTTGGAATATCAAGGCCTAAAGTTTAGTCCGAAGGCGTAACGATATGACCCCTTGATGGTCCAAGATAAGATGATTTAACTACAGCCTGGACGTTGGTCCGAAGGGTCCTGTTATCTGTGACTGCACATTGTACTAAACCTTCTTGTAACGGACGTGAGGCTGGCTCACGAATCACCTCCAAGCAATCTCTCCTCCTAGAATATCTCACCAGCTTCCACAACAGCGGTTTTCTGCTCTGTTCGCGCGGTTCCAAGAGCGGGAAAGAGCTAGAGTGGAAATTTCCAACCGCTTGTAAGAGCACGGTTTATGCTATGGTTGTTGCACCAGAGTACGATTAGTTGTGGCTGCTGGCATGACCGTGAGAGATACCTATATGGACACTGCTGGCAAAATCTCACCGGAATTGTGCGACGTTTTGTTCGATTTGCCTTGGCCATTTATCTCATGGCGTGCTAAGGTCGGACAGGCGTTCTCAACACCAGAACGCTTACCTTTTATCTTTACATGATCTATGGTAACACCATCAAATTAAAGGTACGATTGTTGTGAGAAATTGAATGTGTTATGCAATGACATTGAAGGAATTGTGGAGTTGGTGAGATCGATTCACTCGATAACGAAAACATAATGCTTGTACCTTAATGCATTCCTGCAGCACCGGTGTAAGGCGCTCATCCAAGATGGCGGCTATGGTGGCCATCTTGAATTCGGTTTCCGTCAGAAGTATCTTGAGAACGTTTTGAGCGATTGCCCTGAACTTCTTGGAATAGGCCCTGGGCATGGTTGTACCTTTAAAAGTGAGCAGGCCTAACGATTGAAGTGGTATGTGGCTCAGAGGAATGCAGCCTCTTAACAAAGGAAATATCCCGATGACCTGCATTGTACGAGCATAGCGGAAGAAATACATCTACCTACTGCGGCTTTGTTTAGCAAATAAGACAAGCCAAGGTTAAAGTAATGATTTATTACGTTTAAAGCGCGCTCACGACTCATTGAAGTGTCTTATGACTCTCTTATGACTCGATTAGCCTTCTAAGGGCTAATTCATACTTCCTCACCAGTATTTGGCATGCGGGGGAGTAAAGTGCTTTGTTTGGAACCACCGTGGCAAAAATCACTTTCCGTTCTGCAGCGACTGCTCGGCGATAACGTGAAGCGTGTCGCAATTGTTTGGCCTTAGTACGGTCTATCAACACTTCCTCACTCAGTTTCCCTTTGCTTCGTCAATTTGTCTCCCTCTTACACAGTTTCGTTGTCGTGGTAAAAGAAAGCACGCACGTCACGGCACAAGAGAGAGATTTGGGAAGTGATATCACGAGATCACTTTAAACTTTGTAAATGTCACTTTCCAAGGTAACAATCCAAGATGACTGCTCGTGAACCTGATCAGGACCCTCAAGGAATGACATGCATGCGTACAGAATTCCTAGACGGTAACTATCTCTATTCTTGCAGTGTAAATGTTTTAATAAGATGGTTACAACCCAGAGCTGACAAGAAACGGTGTCATGTCATCCAACAGCCCTGAAGCCAAAACGGAAAATCTGCGGAACATTTTTGAATACATTATGCTGCGGGGATTAGCATCGCTGTATTTCATGGCTTTGAATTGCTAAGAAACCGATAAAATCTAAAGGTGACAACGGCTGTATTTTGCTGCATATAGAATTTCAAGAGCTATCGTGTTATGAACGTTGAATCTTCCAATGTTCGTCGTGCATGTATGGCGTAAACACTCTTCCGTTTTCTCAAAGGAACATTTTTATTAGTTTTGCAAGGTAAAAGGTGTCAAATGCACGAAAGATTACGAAAGAACGCCAGGCACAACTTTCTATCCTATTAACTGAAGTCACCTTACGCCGTTTCCGGATTTTCGTCGATACAAAAACTTGTGTTAGGTAGTCCTCTCCCACGATTGACAGTTTTCTGTTTCTAGGACAGTTTTGAATGTGTGAAATGTTGTGACAATCCCATCAATGAAACACCTGTTTCCGCTCTGCAGTGGGCAAATCGTGGACTTGGATCTGAGCAAGGATTTCGGCCGATGAGCCTTATTTTCCTCACTCTCTTTCTTACACAGTAGACAGTCGATCAGGCCGGATTTCAAATTTTAGACAGTCGATCAGGCCGGATTTCAAATTTTAGACAGTCGATCAGGCCGGATTTCAAATTTGACTCTGCAGCTCTCACGTTTTCCACTTTACCATCAGCCTAAATCCGCTGGAAAGCCTGGACCTCAACTCATGTGGTTAACTTCCTTGATAGCCGAACAGAGTTCATGGTCACAGTCCTTTATAATGATTCTCACTCGAAGGAAATTGGCAAGAAACAAAGGTATGTTGCACAGTGTTGTAGAGAGAATGCATTCATTCCATGTTTGCATTGTTCTGCATCTGACCTTAAGCCAGCAGCTGGCGATATCACAAGCGATCTTCTCGCCGGCCAACGCAGACTGGGCGATATCTGTTTTCAATGGTATTTTTTGAAATAGGAGCTGTCAGCGAGTTGACCACTAGGTGTCACTACAGCCCAATTCAATGCATCTAGCGGACCCAGTCATTATCGATCGAGCAGCAATCACGTAGATTTTCCTGTACATTGGTCCGCTAAGACTTTGCTGCCATCTGTTGGCAATATGCGCGGCTGACTGCTCCCGTTGGACGATCATTGCTGGCGAGAGGATCCCACGGATCGCTGTCCAGCGCACACCTGGCGTCAACAGCAGGTATTGCTCGGTGGCGATCAGATCGACTGCGATATCGCCTGGTGTGCTGCTGGCATTACGTTCGGAAAGGTTATACGTTGGGGAAGATTCCGTTTCTCTAATCACGGATTCCACCTCCTGGATGGGCGAACCCAAACCTGGGCGTTGATCGGAAATGAGGCTGGCTCATCTTCGCTTGGCTAATTGCAATGATTCTCCTCGGGTAACGTGGAAAATAAATTTGCCTCTTGTCATGAAAGATAAAGGAAATAAGCCTGTCTGAGTGAACGGGAACACGCGGTGATTTATCCGCGTGTCGATTGGTTCATCAGTGTAGTAAGTAGCAGTTCGTTTTAACTAACTTCATCAGTGACACCGCTAATAAGAATGGCTTTCCGTGTCAAGTTGGCTTTGAGGGTCCTTTGAATTGGCACCGCAGATGGCTTGCGTTAAAGGATTGCTTACCGGTACGCTCTGAGTCCAGTTAAAGAGCCCCTGTCGGTGATACCTCTATTCAGTGAGCGAGCGACTCTCTTTGATAGCGTAAGGTTTTTTCTGGCAATCCGGTTTCCTCCTGTACATAGACAGCCAATGAAATATCATTGGCACTCGGCTTTCGAGTTACAGCTGCTTCGTTTCGTTACTCTCAGATCAATTATCGGTTCGATTACCTCTACCCGAGGTTTATAAATCTCCCTAAGGATGAGACGAGATAATGAATCAATATAGAAATGGGCTATTGGGATTTTGATACAGGCCGTGGATCGGTTTGCCATTCCCGAAGTATTCTTTCTTTTCCCCCATTAAACTAGCAGCGACACCTGAGGCGACTGTTTTTGTTCAATATTCCTTTGCAACTTCCTCTCCAAGTGGGAGACCGCTCCGCCTACTCAGTTGACATCGTCAGTCAAATAGCCACTCCTCTTTAAAAGTGAGCCGTTCGCGTAACGTGCTGAGTGATGGCGAACCATAAAACGGAAGTGACGTCAAAATGACTTACCAAAGCTGCTCTACAGGGTGGTTTGGAATAATTGTCCCTCGAAATTGCACACCTTCCTTGGCCACCCTGTATAGGGTAGACTGGTTCGCTGCTTCCCGTCAAGCTGGCAAGCGCCACCCAGGGAGCGCCACGGGAACCAGTCAGAGACGGGTACCAGCCTAATCCACAGGTTGGAAAACGTTGCATGCAATTCGACTAACATCGACGAAGCTCTAATTAAAGAACACACGCAGCTTATCAACGTGTATTAATCTCGGGCTGAGAACTCATGATACATACCCAGGTGCCGCTGACAAAACAGACGAGAAGTCCAAATGTCAAATATCACGTGACCTGGAGCCGCCATCAGAGACTGGTGTAATCATTGATGCGGGAGATCATGTTATAACAGTTGGATAGTGGCACAGCACTTGCTTATTCCCAGCAATTTACACCAAAGCTGGCAAGAAATCACCTCCGCTGTATACAGCTGTAGCCGCCACCATTTTTTCCTCCCGACGCTGTCACATGCATGTATCATTTTTAGATTCCGTTCACGCAACCAGAATGTACCTAATAGTAAAAGTACGTTCACACTTAACGAAATAGCGTGTTGGTCCGTCCCATCACAGACACCCCAAAAAAAACCAACGCCGAAAGTTCAACTTTACTTGAAGTTAAGTCGTTCCTAAACAATACGGGGATACTGAGCGATAAGAACACCGGTAGATGTTGCACCGGCTCCGCATATAGCTCATCACCTGATATCCACACAAAAGGAAAGGCTGATAACATCACGAGGGATTCATTTTCGTCATTTTCCCGACAATACCTGCCGTACCACTAATACCATGATACAATGGCGGTATCTTTCATCTTGTAAATAGGCCTATCCCTTAG
>NMRB01000584.1:145610-171885 GCA_002633025.1 Notospermus geniculatus
AGCGGGTGATCCACTGTTGCGATTTTGGCTTGAGACGGGGTTGCGTTCCCTTGCGATTACCTTATATGGCAATCGGAAGTCCTTATAAGGTAATCGCAAGGGAACGCAACCCCGTCTCAAGCCAAAATCGCAACAGTGGATCACCCGCTTTAGCTTCCGTGTGTCAGATTGGAATGCAGTAGGCACAATTGAGACGCCACATTTGCATGTCGGCCATCTTGATTGCTATCCGCATGCTACACCGGAAGTTCACAAGCCACCTAGCGGTTGGACTGCACACCAGTCTTTGGTACGATAACCTGCAGGGACGTCACATTAGCTCATAATTCTTGTTCCTGCCATCAGTCGGATGAAGAGGGAGTAGATAGGTACCGTCAGGATCAAAGCACTACACGGTTTCTGTAAACAAGATGTTTACCCCAGAGCGTCAGGCGCCATAGCTTTTAGCAAGTCGCATGCCGCTTGAGGCCATGCAGCTCAACATAAACGGGTTAGCCCTCGAGGTGATAATGTCATGAAATACAGATGACAGGAATTGTATTGACGCTAAGTGAGAAGGCAGTGTCGGACCAAAGCGATTTTCGCCATTAGCACTTGCCCACTTTGAGTCATTCTAACGCGTCCGCCCGCCCACATGCACTTGATTGCAGGTGTCAAGAGGGAGTGATGCCCTCGCTGATGGAATAGTTTGATTTCCAATCGTACTACATGTAATATACAGGTTTTATTTCAAACGCTGTTGACGAACGTACAAATATCAAGTTACCAGGGCTGAGGTCCATTCATATATTGTCCGGGATCAGATGTCGGGGTTCAAGGTCAAGATCAGGCTTGTTCAAGGTCAGAGATTTGCTGCGAAATCTAGCGTTTGTTTTGTTTACTCTGTCGGTCTGATTGTGTCCATAGGCTTACGCCATCTTGGGGTCAACATTTGTAAATCACGGACCGGCTGTCCTGCTCACCAAAACGGGCTCAACGTCCCAGATCATGATGGGTGTCATTACTTCAGCCTCATTATGACGTGTATGTTCCGGCGAAATATTGATCTCGATATAGGGTCGGAATTCCATTGAGGGAGTAACGTTTCTTAATCTGTCCCATTGGCGGAAACCTCGTTAATCAAATCGGTTTCCAATTCCAGGGAGGAATCGGTGAAGCACGTTCATCGATCATCGTAGATGATCGGAACAGATACAACATTCCCAGCAGGAAACTGTCTTCTGACGTCACTTCCTGTCCCTGGCTGACACTCTGACAAATGACCGTTTCGCCCGATTCTGACCAAGTGTATTATTTCGGTGAACTAATATTTGAAATCATCCTCATACCGTGATGGTGCAGTGGTTGAGCTTCGGACTCAAAACCAAGAGGTCATGCGTTCGATTCCCGGACGAGTGGCAACCTTGCATTCTGAGCTGATCTGGACTGATCAAGTGGGCGCTGAATGAGCTGCTATACTTGAGTTCCCCTGGAAGGATTCTCTGTGATAGGCCCTAATAATATTGAGCGCTTTGAGACTGTTTTACACGGTAAAGCGCTCATATAGCATTTAAGAAATATGCACATGATATAACACTACAAGGTCGTCTCTGAATTTCTCAAATTTTCGACCCCAATCGGGGTCTTCGTTGGGGTCAAAAATTTGCGAAATTCAGAGACGACCTTTGTGTTATATCATTTTATGTGTCGATCTTTGTGCTTTACTTTGGAAATAAGAAATATGCACAGAAAACAATCAAAATGAATCTCATCTTCCAAAAAAGCCGTGACCTATTGCTTTGACGATATGACGTAGGTGGACAAGGCTTTCTTCATGACAGTGATGACAGGCAGGAGGGCAATTTCCGAGAGTTGAATATACTGACCATAACCTGGTCGTATTGGGAAAATATTACTGGTGATCTGAGCCACCGTCCACATGGCTTCTCCAATCAGCTACTTATCTCAATGTAACATCACGCGACCTTTAACGAGTATCACTTTTCACCGAACTTTTCGTTTGGTTACACTGCCTTTGATCGCTTGTTTGCGTGGAATCTATCTGAACTTCTGTTCTGATGTTCAAAAATATCATCTCCTGCATCAGGGAAAGCACAGCATTGCTTCATCTGAAAACCTTCAAATTCTTTCATCTCATTTCCAGGTTAGTTTAGGCTTGAGGCTATGAACGCGAAGATCTCTTAAAATAACGATAAGGATTCTGATTTGTGATCGGTGGAACTCAAAACTTCTCAGTCAAATGAGGCAGATTGGATTGGAACAGCGGAAGGGATTGTTACAGGAAAAAACAAAGCCAGCAAGGCTCTGTTCGTTATTATCCACTGTTGGTATGGTTTGTGAGCAAAGCCTGTTCCACACTCTCAAAATAATCGATCAAATTTTCTGAATATGCTTATTCCGGGCCCATGACTTTCAAACATTAATCAAAAGGTAAGCCCTTGTTCAGCAACAAAAAAATTGGTCAAAATGTTGAGTGTTCAGAATAGCCTCTATAGTTTGATCAATCGCAAACCTTTTAATATCAAAAGATACTTCGTTTGAGAGTCGTAAGAAAGACATTGGATGCAGAACCTGGAAAGATTCTCATCTTTTTTCAGGTCAAAGGTAAAACTGCCGGTATACAACCCAATTCTGCTCCTAGTTCGATACTTATTATTACTATTAAAAAACTGAATCTCTGTCTCCACAGGCAAAAATGTCATCTTCTTCCAATTCTCTTGAATATTGTAACCCGAATCGTTTGGGCAACTCCTATAGCATGAAAATATCAACGTAACTCATGCATGGATTGTCTCTAAATGTCAACTCATGTTGCCGATACGACCTTATCACTTATCACATTGTTTTTTCCCTCCGCCATTAAGCTATCACGTGATCATCCGTGTCATGTGATATCTTGAGTGCGTACAAACACGATGCCCAATAATCCGAAAAATATCAAGCCAAACATGCCAAAGGTAGATAAATCCCGAGATGATTAGTATCTGGTACTGTTACATATTGAAAGGAAGGCAAGTTTTTATAAAATATGGGACATAGAAGCTTATCGAAAGGGCAATACGATATCTAAAGTCAGAGCGGTACTCCAAAGAAATTCTTCCGTCACGCAGCGTTCCTTATGCAGTCCAACAATATGCCTGTATCGTTTATTTGCGGTTGTTCACTTTGATGTAGTGAACAACAACAATATCTTCCTTCAACCGGAATTGTTCACGTTAATGGGATTTTCTCTGGATTGATATACAAGATATGAAAAATATGGCAACAGACGACAGGTCGATTTTCAATACTGTATGAGACAGGTTGCAAAAATCTTGGCGTGATATTAAGAAATGATATCTGGGTCTCTGTTATGAAGGATTTTGTGCATAAAGGCGCCTCTGCACCTGAGAGTTTTCCTGCGCGAGTTGCTCTCTATGGGCAAAGCAACCATAGAAAACTATGGACAGTTGTCACGTGGAGCCTTTACACGAGTGTCTTAGGCAGGAATTATATCTGTCAGTGTTTGTGTGGGTGAGTGTGTCCCCTTATTTTTTGGGAAACGCTGGCAGATAGATCGACATGTTTCTCTGTGTGTCCCATATTGTCAAGTCGCCGCTTATTCCGTCAGACAGTGTGTGTTTGTGTGTGTGGGTGGGTGGGTGGGTGGGTGGGGGGGGACACTCACAGATGGGGAACACTGGCAGATGTTACACCGGGTTTACATACGGTATACAGAGACGCGGGCGAACACTGGCATAACAAAGGGTTCATGACCATAAAACCTTTGTTCGCCGCGTGTCCGTGTACCGTTGATATCTCTATGCAAACTCGACCTTACTTTAGCGTGAGGCTACTAAATCTTCCCCAAAGAAGTCTTCCCGGAGACAGCAATTACGAACGTAATTAATGGCAATTTATTCTTGCATTACGGATCAGAAATCTCAATTTGCAATGAGAAACTGGCCTTAATTTCCATGAGTAACTCAAAGTACGTTTGTCCACTCATGCAAACAAGCAAGCAATTCCGCTCCTTTCCTCAGTTGTGAACTTTATACGCCACGAAATGTGTCTTCCTCGTCATGTACATATTGATTTCTCTTGGGGTGGAATGTGGTCGTGTTGAATAAAGATAAATGTATTAGGACCAGAATCAATGTAACCAAACGGATTTTCGTCAAAGAAACCTTGACGTTTTTATATACTTGTCACGGACCATAATCTAACACAAATGATGACTTCATTGATAAGGAAGGACTTAATTATGGCTCGTCATGATTTTCTTCACAATACAGACTTTAGAAATGTTTCTAAGTGATTTCGAAGGTGATGCCAACCCCAGGAGAGTGAACCCCCGTCCCTGAGTTATACCTCCCCGTCACTTGGCACTGCCGCCGATCCGGGGGTGCGTGAAAAAGTGGGCTTCCGCCATCCTTTCCTTGGCAGGCCAAAAGCTCACTGCGGGCAGCTAGGAGCAAGAAACATTTTGCATTGCCAGCTGCATCTAACAGCAGCTACTATTCGAAAATGTTCTAAACATGGGGAGATTTTTGACCCTTTGGTCAGCAGGTTTTCACCACTTGGTGTCACGCCTCCCCTTTTCGGAAGTATACTAGATCCGGTGTTGCTTGGTGACCGATGGAAGGGACGTATTTCTCGAATGTCGCCGGTATGGATCAGTTGACTGGTTAGTCTAATAGCCATCCTCGGTAACCACGAATGACTATTTCCTCCCCGGTGATGAATTGGTCGAAATCTTCCCAACACCCTGTGCAGCATTTACCCTAGTTCCGAAGAGGTCTTGAGTGGGTACGTCAATGGGAAATTTGGTATTGAAAAGGAATATTTTGTCCTTCTAGAGTAATAGAGTTATCACCCCGTGCATTCCAATCATTGAGAGTGACCATCCATAGTGAACTTAGAATACGGCTGGTTACATCTTTGACAAGTTTACCAATCATGGGATAAAGTAGGCCTAAACATGGTAAATCTGAGCATCAGACAAAAACGTGCCATCGTCACGATTCCAGTGCAAATTGGTCAAATATCTCGGGTCCACAGGGATGTGCTGACAAAATTTCTTGAACGCGTAACAACACGTAAGAAAAAATAGTTTAATAAAAATGTTGAGGGTCTCGCCCCCAGTGGGATTCCACCTAAATACGATATTGTCCCGGGGGGTTTGACAGCGGGTGGCCGGTCATCATCTCATTATTCCTTGCGCCCTCGCCAACAATATAAACGATTATCCTCACCAAATGGGGCTAAAAATGTTTAGACAGGGTTTTCTCCGAATTTCCGAAGCATTATCGTGGGCTATGGAGCTAGGGTTATACAGAGTGTACGCAAGGATTAAGGATATTTTGTTTGAGGGCAGGTGACTCAACCCGTGGAAAGGGTGCACGTGTCAAGGCCCCGCGGATGTGGAAAAGGCGGCGACTACTTCATGCCGAGACGCCGAAGGGTGCAGACGGCGACGCGTTGGAACGAAATCAGAATTTTGGGACTCTTCAGATTTCGATGCATTAGGCAGTATACATCTCCTTGCAATGCTGGCCATGTTTCCACTCAGGGGCTAGAATTGTACCGGGGCTAGAATTGCACCACTTTACCTTACGTTTGTCCACTCATGCAAACAAGCAAGCAATTCCGCTCCTTTCCTCAGTTGTGAACTTTATACGCCACGAAATGTGTCTTCCTCGTCATGTACATATTGATTTCTCTTGGGGTGGAATGTGGTCGTGTTGAATAAAGATAAATGTATTGGGACCAGAATCAATGTAACCAAACGGATTTTCGTCAAAGAAACCTTGACGTTTTCGTATACTTGTCACGGACCATAATCTAACACAAATGATGACTTTATTGATAAGGACTTAATTATGGCTCGTCATGATTTTCTTCACAATAGAGACTTTAGAAATGTTCCTAAGTGATTTCGAAGGTGATGCCAACCCAAGGAGAGTGAACCCCGTCCCTGAGTTCTACCTCCCCGTCACTTGGCACTGCCGCCGATCCGGGGGTGCGTGAAGGGCTTCCGCCATCCTTTTCTTGGCAGGCAAAAGCTCACTGCGGGCAGCTAGGAGGAAGAAACATTTTGCATTGCCAGCTGCATCTAACAGCAGCTACTATTCGAAAATGTTCTAAACATGGGGAGATTTTTGACCCTTTGGTCAGCAGGTTTTCACCACTTGGTGTCACGCTTCCCCTTTTCGGAAGTATACTAGATCCGGTGTTGCTTGGTGACCGATGGAAGGGGACGTATTTCTCCAATGTCGACGGTATGGATCAGTTGACTGGTTAGCCATCCTCGGTAACCACGAATGACTATTTCCTCCCCGGTGATGAATTGGTCGAAATGTTCCCAACACCCTGAGCGGCATTTACCCTAGTTCCGAAGAGGTCTTGAGTAGGTAGGCTAACGTCAATGGGAAATTTGGTATTGAAAAGGAATATTTTGTCCTTCTAGAGTAATAGAGTTATCACCCCGTGCATTCCAATCATTGAGAGAGACCATCCAGGGAACTTAGAATACTTACGGCTGGTTACATCTTTGACAAGTTTACCAATCATGGGATAAAGTAGGCCTAAACATGGTAAATCTGAGCATCAGACAAAAACGTGCCATCGTCACGATTCCAGACAGCGCAAATTCAGACAGTCAAATATCTCGGGTCCACAGGGATGTGCTGACAAAAATTCTTGAACGCGTAACAACACGTAAGAAAAAATAGTTTAATAAAAATGTTGAGGATCCCGCCCCAGTGGGATTCCACCTAAATACGATATTGTCCCGGGGGGTTTGACAGCGGGTGGCCGGTCATCATCTCATTATTCCTTGCGCCCTCGCCAACAATATAAACGATTATCCTCACCAAATGGGGCTAAAAATGTTTAGACAGGGTTTTCTCCGAGTTTCCGAAGCATTGTCGTGGGCTATGGAGCTAGGGTTATACGGAGTGTACGCGAGGATTAAGGATATTTTGTTTGAGGGCAGGTGACTCAACCCGTGGAAAGGGTGCACGTGTCAAGGCCCCGCGGATGTGGAAAAAGCGGCGACTACTTCATGCCGAGACGCCGAAGGGTGCAGACGGCGACGCGTTGGAACGAAATCAGAATTTTGGGACTCTTCAGATTTCGATGCTTGACGTGTTGTATTCCATATTTCCCGGTGTTTCCGAGCGTGTAATTCGTCATAAAGGCCTGTCCTATATTTCCTTGAATAATCTTACGAGGCTCTCTGCGGGGCTTCTCGAGATTCGCGTCATAAAATGTGGGTCAGGGTGCGACAATAGTTCGCTACCGGTTAGGGATCTGACGTTAGCTCAAGCAGTCGGCGCTCCTAGTGCATTATTTGAGGATTTATTACAAAATTGGATTGTAAAGAACTATCATTTTTGCATCGAAAGAGTCATGCTCCACACATTTTTGACATATCTTTTTCTTGTTCCTGTCAAGCGGTTCTACCAGTCTTTTGATATTCCATTTTGATTCATTCTGGCGAGGATTGTAGCGTCTTTGATCAAATAGAATCATCCATTGTGTTCGTGTCTCGTGTTTACGTGTATACAGGGCCTATGTGACTGTTGTTGGTGGACAATTCAAAAGTAGTTCAAAAATGACGTTCGGAATGTTGACTTTTTCACGGAAACGACATGTAATCAGACGTCTTATAACATTTTAATACCGATTTCCCAGAATTTTGAACCTTACTCAACAATTCCCATGTTTACCCACCAGGTGTACTTAATTGTTTTACCTTAGGGGTTTCAGGCCTCTGACACAACAAACAGCTTTCAGGATTAAGCAACTTGACGTCGAGAAAGACATTTCAGTCGATTGATACAAACCGGATTAATGGTGGCGACCATGTCTCAACTGGTCTCTCACGGTCGCCCCGTGGCCGTCTCAGGGCAAGGGTGGTCTCATACCCCCGAATGGGGGCACAAACCTGATGGCATCGGGCGAGGCAGCGCGGTAGACTTCGTCAAAGTGAATCTCACCGAAAACAGGAGGAATTTGATGGAGAATGGAAAAGACTACAGGAAACAGCGTTCCATTAGCCTCTGTAATGGCGTCCTGGAATATTCGCATGGGATGCAGCGAATCATTGAGGAGGATGAGTCTAGGAAATCTGCGGACGGATTCTTTTACGCCCACGGCCCGCGCAGGCGACGTACGAGGACGTGCCGGAGCGACGCCTGCGTCGTACCTCTGCCCCCACTGGGGACCTCAAAGCCACGATGGTCTACGGGGATTTCACCCCTTCGCCCACCAGTTCCCCGTACGGGAGTAAGAACAGCATTGACAGTGAACCAGAGATCGGTGTCCAGACTCCTCGGGGGAAATACATCCTGATGCGTTCGGTATCTGAGCCGCAAGGATATCAGGAACGAAGTTTTGCTCATCAGCGCGGAATGACTCCAACGTCTTTATTTTTCATCCCAATGGAGGGCGGTCTGTTAAAAAACTACGATGTGGAGCTCACCCGTGAACCTCACCGCGACCAGGCTTCACCCCATCGGTGTTCACCTCAGGACGAACCAGCAGCGTCGGTAGACAACGGCAGCACAAACGAATACTTCTACCTCAAAGGATATAACCATAACTCATACCTTAACTCCTCAAACTCTTCTACTGGCAGCTCAACAAAAATTCTAAAGCATCAAAACGGGTATTGCTCTGACTCCAGTGAGGATCTCTTAGGCAGCAGCCACGGCAGCACGAACAGTGGCAGCGCTAACAACTGCAACAACGTATCGCGGGTAAATGGCGAAACGAGGTTACAGCACCTCGTGGACACTCTCGGCCTGGCGACGACGCCGCGCCGTAATGGCTCAAAAATGGATTACTACAGCTCTGATGAAGATGAAGATGACTACGGGTTCCTCAGCCATAATTCCTTTGCTTCTCATTCGTCTTCGTATTCTTCAGCTATGCACAAGGCTAAGTCACCGTCAGCCACACGGAGGATCCTGCCGAAAAAATGGCGAACGAAAACCAGCAAGTTGTTGAAAAGTGTTTGGACTCCGGAGGTAAGTTCAATTCCTTTATTTTTATCAGTCAATGCTAGAGGTAAAGATGAGCTCGTTTTGAGTGCCTACACAACAGGGACCTTATTCACTAAGTTCTCGTAACTTACGGGAGTGCGTTAACTATTGTCCATTTGTGGACAACCTATTGTTCACTGTCAGCCTGACAAAGGATTTGCGTACCCCTAAAGTACGGGGGCTTTGTGAATAAGGTCCCTGGGTCTCGACTGCCGACGTAGTCAATCCTTGGAGGAAATATACTGTCAGTATAATTCCTCCAAGGTCGATCTAAGTCGTCGGACATGTCACACCACGGTCGTATGCAATGACTCGATTTTGACTGCTACATATGTCAATATGTCATGATATGTTGTCCGATAGAAATGCAATATTGTCGACGAATTAGCCTTCTGTTGCCGTCATATTGTTCAGCCGTTAAGAGCAATAAGTCAATACGGTTTGCAAACACTCTACAGAACAGGCATGCATAATTAATTTGAGGTGTAATGTGAAAGTAGAAGTTATGCGTCAACAAACATTGTTTGAGAAATAAGGGTCAACGAAGTAGAATAATCGATGTCAAATTGTGATACGTTCCGATGGGAATGTTCGTCAGTTCCTCCTGGTTTTTGTGTGACGGAAAGTTGTGGGTGTGTGACCGTAGGTAAGACACGGGCTTCCCACAGGAAAAGGTGCCTGAAGTGAAAACAAATGTTTCTTTGTATGAGACATTGGGTGAAAGACATTCCATGCTCATCTCGTTCGCGCACGCACAGTCTAAGAAACACAATATAGACTGATGATATAGTAATACGCCTCCTCATGTGTGCACCGCTGGCCTACGGAAGTGAAGCAATCCGTGCCGGTGTGGCAGGAATCTGAGTCCCCATAGAATCTAGTCCGGTGTAATTGTTCATGTCAACGAGGGATTGGGATACATGGCCATAGAAACCATTGCCATTCGAATGTAGTTTCGAGTAGCCGACTATTGTACCCCGGACTTGCATTCCTCGGACTATCATTCCTTTCACACGGGATATTTTTAATACATGTAGGCTCTTTACAAGTTACATTGGAACGGCAAGTTACATTTACGAGTTACACTGGAATGGCACAATTCCCAAAAATTCAACGTATGTCAGGGTCTTCGCCGTAAAAAAAACTGTACGTATAATCCACATAAAAGCTTAACAAAATACCCTACAAAAATATATGGGAACTCCGCGACCAAACGGAGTGAGCAATTTCTGCGTAACGAAGTGAGAACTGGTTATTATAAGTACAAATAAGTATGAGTATAAGTATAAGTACAAATAAGTGTTATAAGTTTATACATTTTATTTATCCAACCTTTTGACATGACGATGTGACATCATAGTTGAACGGAACAGAAAAGGTTTCACTAGAACATGAGAAACACATTATTTGCTTATAACTAACTGGCCGTGGTTTACCTCGCTGTAGGGCATGGAAATCGTTATCATTGATACTTTTTGTGTAAGGGGCCCGAAGAAAATGCCAGTACCGACTGCTACACCAGGACCCATGTTCCCGAAGCCGTCGTAATACTAGTGTCCCACTGGCGACTTTTTCCCACGACAAGGGGCGAATCTGAAGTCTGCGACATTCCCTCGACAAGCTGCGATATTTAGCATTAATGTGTTTCGCATAGGATCATGGAGCCAGAGAATCACCGCGAACATAGACGACAGTCCACGAAGAGGTACGATTTTTTCATTCGTCCCTTGTCGCAGGCCAAAATTCGCCAGTGGGACACTAGTATAAGGTTAACGATGTCGTTACGCTATGTATTTTTCCAGTTTTAACGACATCGTTAACCTAACGATGGCTTCGGGAACATGGGCCCAGGGCAACCTGTTGCAAACACGTCTTCAAGAACGAACGTGTCGTGACTCTCTGCGTCACGCGTGTGAATTGTATACGTAGAGATAGGCTACATATACTCCAACACGATTTTTGGTTATGTTGAAATAACCATTGAAATTTTAAAAGTCATTGTGGGTTTTTAAGATCTAAAAGAGGCCCTTGACATTCTTGACCCACTTCTTTTAAGAAAGCAGGTATTCTATGAACAACAAGTGGTTGTTTTGGTTTATCGAATTTATGCACTCTTTCTACAGTAGCGAATGATGTACGCGGTGATGTACACGAATGAACATCCTTCTGTGCAATCTGCAAGCCGTGTAGAAAGAATGCACAGCGCACCTTGACGAGGCAGGCCTACCAAAAAACCGTCGAAACCTTTCTTCGCTATGAGTACAATCCTCTATATGGCATGGAAATTATCGACAAAACTGCTGTGATGTTGGCCTAAGCTTCCCACCATTTGTTTCAACATGCCGATATTTCTATACGTTTTAATTCAAAATGACTTCAGAAGAACTTGACATTGCAAACACGCTATCAACTTACCAAAAACCAATCATGTCAATTTGATTTGACGCTGCTGCTTACAGCTACTGTGATCGATTCTTAGTTATTTGATATTCTTGAAAGATTGACTGGTGATGAGGCGTAACACTCAATTCCTATCATGGAGCATCTTGAAACCTAGAAACTGACTCCAAAGAATCAGGCTTTGCTGGATTTTGTATCGAATGAGTAGATAATGTAGACGAACAAGAATAATTTATTACACTTCGAATACTGCGGCGCACTGAGTGTTAAGGCCCGTTTCCACTAGAGCGTTTTGCGCTGCGTGATGCGTCAAATCTTTTGTTATTTTCCGCCGCTCTGCTTCCAAACAATGGGCGAAGCGTCAAAACGCGGAGTAAAACGCTCAAGTGGAAACGGGCCTTTAAGCCTGCTTTCCATTGGCGCGTTTCCGTGCGCGAAAACGCTCGAAAGCATTGTTTTTTTTCCGCACCGTGACCAACGAAGCAGAAACAAACAATGCTTTCGAGCGTTTCGCGCACGGAAACGCGTCAATGGAAAGCAGGCCTTACGCCAAGTTCTTTCGTGTCATTCGCGTCTTTCACGTCTACTCGTACTCTGCAGTCAGTAATCGTGCGAGAAACCCCTCAGAACGTTTCACAAATAGACGAAACCGGAATTCGCCGATGAGTTGAAAGCGACACTAATTACATGTATAGCCATACCTTGTTGCCTTATGGGGAGATAAAAGAGAAAGGTATCAAAGAGTCTTCTCCCGTACTGAGGCTAAGGGATCGTCACGTACTAGCAGGGCCGGGTATCATGCCGCTCTCAGCGAATGCAAAGGTCACGTTGGGTCTTTTAACTCTTTGGCTGTCAGTGGCAAACCTTTCTAGCAAAACGTACCAAACCCTGAAATCTTACAGAAACCCTGTCACAGAGATATTTATTGGAAAGCACTCACTAAGAGCTTTCAGGGCGGGCCGTCACGAAACTCCGAAAGTACTAACAGTGCCTAACAGAGAGGTATGCAATGGCTTTTACCATTACAGAATTTCTCTGTTAGGCCCTGTTAGTGCTAACGGAGTTTCTTGGCGGTCGCCCCTGATGAGTACCATTCGCTCGCTTATCTATTTTTGGTACCATTTAACACGATTCCTGTGCATTTCATTTCACTTCACGTTTGTGTCCTTTCCGACAAAACTCAGTGGCCTTGCCTTTCGCGGTGAAAGGCCACCTTTCTGTTCCTTCAGAAGTGTTTCAACCGTTTGAATCCTTCTGATGGTCACAATACGTCAAGTAAACATGTCAAGAATATAGAATGATATGTTGAATGACATTGCATAGTAGTATTGGTATAACTTAGATTTTATGGAGAGATAAAAGCCATGTTGTCATTTTGAATTTGACAGTATTGTTGTTATGACAATGTGCGGAATGTGTGATGCCTTGACCAAACATTAAAATGCAAATACATGTACCCTAGAAAATTTTGGTCAAAGTTCGGAACACAGCGTTTGGCGTGATCGAGCTAGGGAAAGGAGCGACCAAGCTCCGTCTACCATACACAGGCCTACACGGTGTCAACGGTCAAGAAGGGCGCTGAACTTTCGTCCTTCTCAGCAATACATGTAACATTGTGACAATACATGAAGTGCCACTTCAACAACGACCAGAAAATGGCAAAGGAATGAAATGTGATAACTGAATAGCTGGAGGTTTAGAATGAACTGATCTCTGTTTAGTTTCTCGCCTTAGATATCTATTGAGTTTGCACTGAAGGAAATTGAAGTAGCCGACGCACGAACTCCGTCAACACGTTTGGCAAATAGGCTACTTGTCAGGAGGATACAATTTGAGGGTCAAGATGTGAGAAACGTTGACACAAGAAGGTCATCTTTTCAGTGGTACTACGTGAACTCCGCCGGTGTGAAAGGACTGGCAGTCCTAGAAATGCAAGTCCGAGTTACAATAGTCTGAGATATATTGTACGGTTTTATTCCGATGGTCTGAGTTGCTATAGCCATATATCCGAATCCCTGGTTGAAGAATTAAAACGGCACACGTTGACGCCAAATCTCAATGCGATGTAAAGTTGACTGACCCAACTCGTCGTTCAGCTGGGTTGGTCGACTTTAAAAACACCCCACCGCATTGAAAGTAGCAAGATTTGATGTCCTGGAAGGCAATAAATGGCTTTATAGTTCCACGAATGCCATGTCCATGCAATCGTCCATCACAGCAGGACGTCCCCTATCTCTTTTCAAATCTGGAACGCTCAAGAGTTGTCCAGCAATTCTAAAAGAGCCAAATCGTGCTATCTGTGACAGAGGGTAAACACTAGGATTTATCTGTAATGATCAGAAATTATACCTTTCGGAGGATTATTATCAAGAACGTTGCTTCACTCCTCGTGTCGGTGTCCCTTTGAAGACTGACCTACTCACTCTTGAACTACATACAGCGTAGTCCGAACGCGAAGTGACACGAACCCTTGATGGTTTAAGATGCTCAAATTGGCAATCTTATTTACATTTTACAACACTGAAAGGTCAGTCATCGAACATCGGGATTTGAAGATGTGAGCATTGAGTGCGAGACTAGACTCAGCACTGACGGATATTTCACATTAGCGAAACTTTTACTTCGTTCAGCGAGAATCTACTGAAATAGATCAAAGGATAAACAAGTAGACCACATTCAACGGTGACCATAATGAAGAATTGGTCTCCAGTGGCAGACGACAGTAATTCAGATGGTCGGTCTGATAGCCAGCCAAACGTATGGTGATTAGATCGTCATGACTTATCTTCCATCTTTGTGCTGTGTTAGGGCCGGAGCTTGCTGTGATGGATTGTAATGGTCAGGATTACCGGGCATTGGATGAGAACCATTCGGTTAATGTACCGACTTGAATGGGTATTCACTCACAAATATCTTATTAAAAGTGTCGGTCAGTGCAAGGGAAGTCTCCAGAACTAAAGTCATTACCATTACCGTTGTTCTCATAGAATGTTCATCATCCTTTGCGCAGATGAACAAAATGGTTGGACTCCTGATTTGATCTAACATTCTTTACGTGGGTGTCTTTCCACCTGTTCCCGAGCCACCATTTACCACGAATCGAAACAATCTTTATTAATTACGATCCATTGATTTTCGCTTGTAGCGGTTAGTTCACGGAGTGTTTAGCACACTGGTTCAATGAGTTCACTTTGGTTTGTTTTTAATCTGAGTTCAACAACGCAATGCATGTAGTTTCCAACTCACAAATTTATAAATTTTAATCCAAATGACGAAATTCCTAGGCCTGTCTTTGGTTGAAGACAGGCCTTTAGCCAAGGATTGACTTCTTGCTGTGCGTACCTTCTATTCTGAGAAAAGGGGGATACCGACAACTTAGGTTCTGAATACAGAGCGATTATGCACATATTTTAGAAATGGGTATTGCGACATAAAAAGTCAAATTAGATACTAGGCCTATTCTTTCATGGCTTTATATTGCTTAATAAAGATCTTAAGATATTGCTAAAGCAGTACAATACAATCATTATTAAGAAATTGAATTGGTTTTATCACGTCATGAAGGAACAGGGGCCACGAAACCTTCGCATCTTTGCGTGCACGCAAGTCTATTGTTTGCCTGCACATGCCCTATTGTTCACTGACTGCCTTACAATAGATTTGCGTGCAGGCAAAGTTGCGAAGGCTTCATGAATAAGGCCCCAGGTGGGTGGCCGATTTCAAACCTTTCAGTACCACATTTTGCTGAGAAAAAAATTCTCCAGGCCTGCCTTCCATATCCCTCGTTGAACAATAAAACGGGACTTAGATTCCAACGGGTCGTAGATTCCTGGCTCACCGGGATTTTGACGGAAGTTGCCAGTTCACTGACATCGATACTTCAAGATGGCTTTATCCTGATGGCTTGTGCGTGAGAATGTTGCCAATAACACCACTTCACAAGTCTGAAATGTCCCTTTCAGTACACATTCCGTAAGAATAAATTTCACTTAATACTCTCATTCTACTTCTTTTCAGGGCGATGGTACCTGGGCACACGTCTCGGGCAAGAAAGTAGTTCTGGGCAACACCACACTTCTCAATCTCTCAGAGGTGGAACGATATGCTTTACAGAAGATAGCGCTAGCCAAGCTTCAGGCCATGAACCTCGGCTGTGGAATCCTTATACCCAAAGGTACGTCTTATTCGTACATGTCATACTATGTCTAATCAAGTTAGAGGTGGGTCCATCATCAAACCAGAAGTCATTCATCCTCTTCATTGGGTGATCAAAATATAATGGAAATAGGATGGAGGTTGATTAATTCAATTGCATATCAGTGCCCTTTTACATGTTTTAGTAAGGAATCAAGGATTCAGTGCAGTATACCCGGCTATTACGACACTAAAAGCCTTCACCAAATCACGCCATCTCCTGAGCACGCCAGGCGTTCATTGGTTTTGAGCACCTCTCAAATCAGAGTTACGTTGGCGTTTGGTTTTGAACATATCAAGATGATCCAATCAGAGTAGGCCGTCGGTGTTCATTGGTTGTGAACATTCGAAGACGATCCAATCAGAGTAGGCCGTCGGTGTTCATTGGCTGTGAACATTCGAAGACGATCCAATCAGAGTAGGCCGTCGGTGTTCATTGGTTGTGAACATTCGAAGACGATCCAATCAGAGTAGGACGTCGGTGTTCATTGGTCGTGAACATTCGAAGACGGTCCAATCAGAGTAGGCCGTCGGTGTTCATTGGTTGTGAATGTTAAAAGACGCTCCAACCAGTGTTGGACATCGGGTGTGTAGGCGGGAGAGGCGGGAGCCATGCAGTTTATACGATCAGATATGAATAAACCAGGATGATGCTGGAGGCAATGAGATTCTTTCCTTTGGATCTTTCGTCAAATCCCGGCTCTGTCAAAATCCCATTCCAGTCACGTACGCACCTACCTTGTTTACGTTTTCCCGCTAACCCGTCACATTTCACGATCCCCCGATGCCATCATGCATTGGAGGTTGATTCCGCCCACCCCATTCTCCCTCGCGGCCATCCGTCCTTCCGTCCGCCAATGCGATAAGAGCGGGTTCCTTGATACTTCGTCCGCGAAACCAGATCTACTGGGATTTGCGATAAGCCTGTAGAGTTTCCACCTCCGAGCCAAATAACCTCCTTCGACCAAGAACGGTATTGGTTACCGTTAGATCATTCCTTAATTGCTCCTGATGCTTCGTTACCCGCGTACCATCCGAACTGATTTCGTGAAAAAAGTTTGTTCCGCATTGCAAAAATATCATGAGGTAGACTCACTCGTCGTTCAACAGACCAGAAATCTATAACAATCGAATTGTTGGCTTTTTGCGTGTTTGCGTTGCGTTAACGAATGAGGATGTGAAAACATCGGTCAAAGTCATCCAGTACAAAGGTGACGCGGTACCTGCATCCCGAGGGATGCAGTTGATAGGTGCTGGTAATTACAAGGTCACACAACGCCATGAGGTGTTGGTGAGTGAACACGCGATCCCTTCTTCTGAAAGGAATGTCAGCCATCTTGATGCATTTCTTGCCAGTATGACCGGCGTCGCATTTTTTTTCTTCAAAATGGACGTCCGTTGTTGTTGTTGTCGTCACCTGCGGCATGGTTGCGCCGGGACGAAGAAATGAACTTCGCAGGTGGGAGGGGAAATTGTCCCTTCTTTGAGAAGGTGTCTGGTGCATCCGGGAAGTAAACATGAATTCTGAGCATTGATTGAATTCATTTCTCTGGCCGTTTATCCTTCCCACGAAGAGAATCGTGGATTTTTTTGTACCGGTTGTAATGATATGACAACTGCTGAGGTGAGGATTGTTGCGAATGTGAGTGCACATTTGTGAGACGTCCCGCATGCTTTGGGTTGCCAGCGTTTATAGGAACTTTCCATGAATTTGGCTGATCGGGTTATTAGCTTGAATTTGTTACTCAAGAAGATTTTTACACCATGGCGATCTCGGCGTATCCAGGGTCCAGCAACGTATCGTAGAAACGCGAGTGCACGTGACATATTGCTCACCAGCACCCGGTGGGGCTATCCAGTACACCTTTTCATCTACCTCACATCACCTTAGTCAGCAGTCGGCATGTTCTCATCAAAGAAAGTAACTAATTGGTGTTAACATGGTTTCTTAGAAGGAACTCTTCCGCAAACAAATAGGCAGCTGTGATGGGAATATCTGTAGCGTAACCACCGGCGATCTTTTCTTTAATGATGGATGCACTGTTTACAGGGTGTCCACAGAAGGGTGTCTTCCATTTCGCCCACAATGGTTAGGTCGAGAGTAGGGTTAGCAAAAGAGTTACCAATACGCTTCGGTACTTGGTCTCTTTCCATGGATCATCTCGATCCTTCCCGCAAAGTGACCTTATAGGGTGGAAGGTCTGGCAAGGGCGACATGTTAAAGAGCTTTCTTTTATTTAAATCTAGGAAAAGGAAGCAATGCATTGACTTGGATCTCATTTTCGCTCTTTCTAGATGGTTCGCCAACGAAACGGCATAAAAGGACCACCTTTTCATTGAAGAGGGTCCGATCTAATTCAGGAAACCTGACAGGACTCCTGGACAACTTCGCCAAGCCGAAAGAGAAGGAAACAAAGGGTTCGTATTCCTATTACTAATCATTTGTTTGTAAATGTTGTCAAAAACTCACAGCACGTAAAAAACATTCTAAAAATCTTATCGGAATCATCTCCTATCAGTCCGGACGCATCTCGGTATGTGTGCGGCGACGTAGTCGTATGGAGCAGAGCAACGAGCCCTAGGATGCCCGATCACTGAAAGAACGCCCACTGATACAATCAACATGGAGACACCGGAATTTCAAAGTCAGTCACACCCTTCACCGCTGGTGCTTCCACATCACCCCGAACACTCAGCGAATATCATCAGAAAAACGTCACTGGAACCGGTTCTTTTTCAGAAACCAATCAAGGCCTGGTATTCGGTATCCCCCTGTCAAAATGTCTCGCCAACGATGTTGACCACAGACGTCGAAGGTCGTTTATGCTCAAAGAAAGGAAAGATAGTCTAGAAATAGCCAACAAAAACAGAAGCGGATCGAGGTAGGTGTCCTTACTTATCGAACGAACGCGAGACTTTCTTTAATGTGATGTCCCCCATCAAACACACATGCTATTCGTTGTTGCAAATCGTTACTGACTGAGACTTCTTATTTCATCTTGTGATACGCGAATCCCTCTTGAGTCTGTTCTGATGGCATGGAAATGAGTGGAACAGTAGAAAAAAAACCAAATTGTGTCGTGTAATGCTAGGAAAATTGAGTACATCAAAATAGATGAAGACATTTTTGGTAGCACGTAGTCTCGTTTTGTTGTAGAGTTTGATACTTGACGATGTTCTTTCGTTCTGGTCATTTTAGGAAATCAAGTAGTTCGTCGATAAGCTCAACGGATAAACTTAGTCCTCATCTTGAATCAAAAAGGGTAAGAATTTTCCATAATTCCATGTGTTGTAATAACGGAAGTCGTCCTCCGGAAATTTTAGCAAATTTTCGACCCCAACCGGGGTCTTCTTCAGGCTGGCACTTTCAAGTCGAGCTACCAGGTCGAGCTACCAAGTCGAGCTGGTAGCTCGACTTGAAAGTGCCAGCCTGACGAAGACCCCGGTTGGGGTCGAAAATTTGCTAAAATTTCCGGAGGACGACTTCCGTTATTATGTCATTTTGTGTGTCGCCTTTTGTGCTCTATATTTTTGGATTCCATATGTTGTGAGTTGGTTGTCCCTCCCAGTTCCTATAGAGTGGTTGGAGTTCGTCGTCGATGCATGGGGTTACTGAAACAAACTTAACATAAAACGTTTTGGCAGAAAACATTGGTCGAGAAACGCTTTCGATTCTTTCTTTGTTTTCTTCAACCGACCAGATACAGGTAATAAGAAGAATTGCAGAATTTTTTGTTTCGTTTCAGGGACCATGTACTTGTGACTCGTTGCCAAGACAAGATCGCTCCTTGTGCCCTGGGGAAACCTCAGCCAGTTCTAGTCTCATTGATGCCTTATCACTCCATTCGACATCGACAGTTGCCATGACGCAGGATTCTAAATCCAATATAGACTCTAGGAAAAGCCTACTACCCTCTGTGCCACAGGTTCCCAGTGTAGTTAACACTTGTTGTAAACATTTAGAGACGTACGGTAAGCTGATATTAGAGTTTTGTAAGACTAACTGCCCTTAAGATACCAGGAACTCCACCAGATAATGGTTGCAGCATCGACGGAGGACTGCCTTTGAAAATCGTTTTAGCAGATCATTCTGCGATTTTATTCTGTATCACAAAGCATACTTACGAGTTGTGCATTCATAGCGTCCTCTCAAAACTGTTCAATGGTTGACGCACAATAGCTCCTGGAATTTTACGAATTCTTAACTGCTGAGAGAACTTTGTGAATGAGGCTCCAGCTGTCCAGTTGTTGCTTGCTCATACTGAACATCAGGCACCTTATTCACAAAGCCGGCTCGTAACTTTAAGGCTACGCAAATCCTTTGTCAGGCTGATAGTGAACAATAGTTTGCCCGCAAATGGACAATTTACAATAGTTTACGCACTGCGTAGAGTTGCGGGGGGCTTCGTGAACAAGGTCCCAGATCTTTCTCCGAAGGTCATAAAATCGTTCTCCAAAGGTTTGTTTGGAGAGTTTAAGGCATTAAAGATAATATATCACGGATATTTTCGCGGGCCACGAAATTCATTGTTTATTTACATTTTGTTTGTTTATGTCCAGTCTTTCTTTGTCTTACGAGTAAATTGTTGGTGGCATGCCCCTCTAGAAATTCTGTTGATTCCAAAAGTATTCATTTTGGTGGGTTGGCATGTCCCTAAAGTCTAAAATGACATAATGTAAACATCCATGTTTACAAACATTGAATGTAAACAATGAAGTCGTGATATATTATCTTTAAGCAAAGGCTGTAGTCTCTTTTGGGTGTCGTCTTATTTGCTGAACGCGGCAGGGGCGACTCGACTCGAAACAGTCACTTAATACCATGTTGGCACAATCGGTGAACCATCGCTTACTTGTCGTTTCAGCACAGCAAGTGTCCCCTCGGCATCTCCACCCACATTGTCTCTCTCACATCACAGTTAGCCTACAATCTCCACTTTTTTTCCTTTTTCAGGCTTGCAGACCTTAGGCATTTTCAGAATAGGAAGTAGTAAGAAAAGAATAAAACAGGTAATTGTGAAATTTACATATCTAACTGCGCTTTGTCAGCGTTCTTCTACCAAAACCACCCAAACATTTCACTTGCCTGGATTTGACTGATCTTCGCCGAGGGCAGTGTAATCATGTGTATTTATATAAAGTACACATGTCAACGGTCCTGTAATTGAAGATAGTTAAGTTTGGTTTTGGTGAGATTGAGGATAATTTTGCTTAGGGTTATTAGAAGTATTCAAGGTTCATACAAAATGCCGCAAGCAGTTTGGCTTGTTCAGAATATTTAGGACTCATCATACTGTCACTGTGGGCGTTTAGAGCAGGACTGGTCGTATCTCTTGTGTCAGAGTAAACACGAAATCGACGGAAAGGAGATGCACAGTATGACAATAAAGCATATCTGATGGAAAATAATTGTGAGAAAGGCCAAATAAACGCCTACGTGTTGGTAAAGTGTGACGATCCCTTGCGAACAACGCAGAGAGGAATGGCCCTTATTTGCCTTGTTGCAGCACTTATCACATTTTTCTTATGTCCATTATATTCTGCCATATTAATAGTTACGTGAAGAATTCGACAGCGGTAAAGAAGTAAAGTTAAATGAGGAACACAATCCGCATGACGTTGGTGCTTTATTGAAGGAGTTCTACAGAGACCTACCTGAGCCGTTACTTACTAGAGAGTTGTACGCAGCTTTTATAGCAACTAGAAGTACGTACATTTCATATATTTTATGTTTGTTAAATCATCCTGAAATATACGTCAGTTTGAGTAACGCTTTCCGTGGACGTGAGGACTTGTAACGTTCCCCGTTGGCCTTGAGTTGCTCTATATTTATCGATATCCAAAGCAATGAATCCTGCCCCTAAAAAAAAGGTGGCTTTGGTTTGGTTGCCTTTGTTTGACAGATGAAAAAAAGGGTAAGGGACAAATGTGAAGGCCATCGTGAATGATTCGGCCATCCTCTACTTTGTGATGGCGTCCAAATCCCCCGGTATTCGTCACTGCATGCCAATCAACCAGTCTTTTCTAGAGTTTCAGATTGTAAAGTTCCACTTGAAAAAGACCCCGGTTGGGGTCGAAAATTCAAGAATTCTGGAGATTGACTTCTTGCTTATTACCAATCAACCAGTTGCCGTCGTTATTCACATTTACTCTGCTTTGCTTACAGAAATAAAGGAGAAACACCAGCAGATCACCGCCTTACAGTTACTTGTCAGTCTACTGCCAGTGCCAAATAGAGACACCATATGGTCATTGCTCAAGTTTCTCCGCAAGGTCGCTGAACATTCCATAGACACAGCAGATGAACAAGGCCAAATCGNGGGGGGGTAGCCCTGTACAGCAGAGAGGTGGAAAATCAACGAAGAAGACGATGATGCCAGGCAACGAAGATGAAGATGGTGATGAAAGTTGTTGGGGTCGATGACGTCAATGCTGACAGTGAGCTTAGCATCATCATGGAGTACCCGGTATTGTAACGTTGAAATCTCGCTTTTTTTCAGTTGCCTGGCAACAAAATGGATGCCCACAACCTTGCCACGTTATTCGGCCCTAACATTCTACACAAGGTGAAGGGAGGTGCAGGTCATGAGTTTCAAGTGGAAAGCTTGGAGAGAGCAGAGGAACGGAAGGACGTCATTGCGGTCGTGAAGGATATGATCATGTTCAACACAAAGCTTTATGAGGTACGTCCCAAAGCGAAAACAAACGTTATCGCCGAGGTATACCTGTAGGATTGTGCCTTATAAACACATGTACATGGACATGTGTGTAGACGTACTACTTGTGTTCGTCGTTTCGACAGCCCTCCCCCATCTTGGTTGCTACGGGATTTCTCTGTATGCAAATTACTTTTTGGTAGACAATCCGTATTTTGGACCAATCACCTGCTTTGGCTTGCCTACCAGATAAGTGCGCGCGCATGTAATCTCTGAAAGAAAACAATATGGCGGGACGGGGAGCTGTCGAAATGATGAATACACAACGAAAGAATCCATAAATGAAAACCTTTCCTTTTCCTACTTCCATACGTCAGGTTTCAGGTGGTAAACACCTAAAAACATCCTTAATTACTGAGACGTAATGGGAGCTGTCACCACCACATCCAGAATCCATAATCCGCTGTGATCGTAACCGTCGTTTCGTAAATCCACTTTGAGAAAATTCGATTTCTCTGTACTTGTGGCTGTGACAGGCATAGGTCTGACAGATGCACAACCCATGGTTAAAACGATTACATTCAGCAGATCGAATTCTGAATGTCAAGTATGCATGGGTTTCTTTGCCAGAACGTTGAGCAACAGCTGTCGAAACCACCTTTCTGTGTCGAATTTGGCAAGGAATGACTTGCTTGAATTCATTTATATAACTTCTTCTCTTACGGTGACATGGGTATTGTTTGCGCATGAATAGCTGAGTAGCCGAAGGTCAGGTGTGGTAAATGCCTTTGCATAGGCAAGTGCCTTGCTACAGAATTTGAGGGGAATAGCCAAAGCATGAGGGCGGTGACTGACTGGCGCATATGCAACGCGTAATGGCTACATTAGGGAGTTTTCGCAATGCCCCCGAAACGACAACGCGAACGTCTATCCTTTTGTTCGGTGCTCTCTTCGTGGCATCGAACAATGGGTTTGGCGTTCGCGTTGGCGTTTCGGGGGCTTTGCGAAAACTCCCTATTAATCCTGATCTAGCCCGCACTGGGGAAAAATACAAAACTGTCACCACGTTAAGTTATCCAGAATTTTGTCACTGCAGGTCCCTTCTGATCTCCATGACGAAGTGCTAAGGGCGTTAGTCGACAGTCACCCAGATGGCCTAGATTTTCTCTTGAAACGAAAGTGTGATGACATGCAGATAACGTAAGTCTTCAGTATCCTACCGAAATCTTCTGAGCGGGGTCATCTGGTCAGCAACATCGGGGAACAAGTTGTAAAGAACATGCTTGTTCAGCGATCCCGACGAGCTAAACAACACGAATATTTGGCGTAAACCTCGAGCCACCCTCATTAATATTCGTGTATTTGACCTACGTCAAATTCGACATACGTCAAATGCGACATTGACCAATCTGATTTATTATTGTTGATGAATGCATTGTGAGAAGCCAATCAACATTCACCTAATCCTTTTTCATTTCAGTATCGAAATCGATCCTGACACATCTGGTTGCTTGTTCGAGGAAAGTGACTCGTCATCGCCCGTGAGCGCTTCCCCGTCGCCAAAGCGTCAGGGTGGCGCTATTCGGACTCTCAGTGACGCCATATCCATGATCCATCACCACAAGCCTCTCCGGTCAACATGCAGCGATGCACAGGTCCAAGCACAGAAAACACGGCAGAGGGATTATTTAACCGTACCCTCACGGAACATCTACCGGCGGAGTATGCCCGATCCGAATACTCTAGGACACCAGGCTAGCCCTCCCTGTCCCCCTGCCCGCTCGGCCTCGGAAAAAGGCCCGAGTAAACCAATCACTCATGCGAGTGTCACCCGGACTAATTCCAGTCCGGTCGTGATGCGCCGGCAACAACGGAAAGATGTGAACCTCACTGTAGACACCAATTACCCTGGTGAACACGGTACGTCATCAGGTGATGCCCGTCGATCTCCACAACATGGTTCTTTGAGCACTGTGTTCTATCCGGTAAGTCCAACGAAATCGTTGGCAGGCGCTGGCAGCTCTCTCCAACGTAATCAGCAGCGATGGTCGGTCGCAACGCCCCCTAGTAGCGGACCAACGAGTCCACAATCACCTCGTTTTTTGAGCCCTGATCATAAAGCGACATCATCGACGCAGCGGCCTCTGGGATTTTTCCACGCAGATCCGTGGGATTCATCTGGTAGTGCACGGAGTTCGAGAAGTGGGAGTTTGTCTGGGTCGCTTGATCGGCACNTTGCTTGCACCTGGATAGGTTATAACTTCCTCCAAGGTTAATATAACAAATCAATGGCATATTTGCTTGCCCAATAGCCAAACGTGCTGAATAATATGGCAAGCACATATCCTGATTAATATTCATTAGGGGGCGTGACATGCTTGCCAAATAGGGAGATTTTTCAGCATTAGATGGCAAGCATGCTTGCTAAATAAGGACGAAAAAGGGAACTGCTCGGCAAGCATGCTTGCCAAATAAACCCGGCCAAAAAAAATTTGAATTTTTTTTTCTTCAAAAATATCCCCCTAAATCCCCCGCCAAAACGTTCAAATTGCGCTCTTAAATATATTTTGCCATTGACATCACTTGTTCTTCAGTTCATATCGCACCTGGGATACAAAGGACACGATTTCAAGGCATTTGGTTGTTACCAATTCAGTATAAAAAAATAAAATAAAAAAGCCTCCCCTCTACCCACCTGCTCCCCGAGAAAAGGACGATCACCATTTTTTTATGTGGCCTATCAACCTGAATTGACCTGTTATCTGCTATAGGCCTACCTTGCTATGTAATGACCCGGGTAATGACTGTACACAGTCATGACAGTTCGGGTGAACCGGACTTGTGCACTATCTCCTCCTTAGTTAGGGCTTGAAGCCTACGAAGAGCGGCCTATGTGTACAGTACAACATGAGGAGAGTGCCCTTACGGCATTTTGGTTTTAAATGAAGTGATTATTTGTATGAAAAACTAGAGATACATGTAAAATCAGATGCGTGGTGACCTGTGCTGCCATCTACAAGACAGTCTCAGAATGCCAGTAACCCACCAGCTACACAGTAGGACTCATCTGAACCTACTTTTTAGTACATGTATACCATGAATCATGAGGCTGACTGAAGAGGTGTAATGTTGCTGTTTAGAAAGTCAAAACTCCTCACTGCGCATGGATTTGACGGTAAACGATTAACAAATGGATTCCTAGCGATGATCCTACCCCTCTCCAAACACACTCATCAATAAGGCGAGAGTTTTTTTATTGTTTGTTTCGCGGATCCGCCGACGTGGCAAAAAGGTGTTTTGGAAAAAAAATAATTTTTTATTTTCTGGCCATTCGCGGATCCGCCGACGTCAAAATTCCCGATTTTGAAATAAAATAAAACGTTTTTATTTATTTTTGCTCCGATCTCCGACGCCAAAGTCTGAAAGCCGTGGTGGAATTTCCATGTCGCACTGGCCGTTGTGCCCCTCGAATTTGGCCGTGTGCCTTCCCCAAAAGTGCCTTGGTCACGGCCAAAAGGGCTGTGCCCCTTCGTCGTGCTGGCCGCAGTGCCCTTCCTTCACTCTGAGCCGGGAGCCGGAGTTGGAGTTGAAGGATCATGAAGATTATTGGAACGATCGCGCAGCGTCTCTTCCCAACCATTGTGCGCACAGGCGGGTTTGCCGACGATCCCGACTTGAGGATATCTTTCACTTCTACAACATCCCGAACTTCTGGTTTTACTTCTCTAGGATGGAAAGAAATCGCCTCAAAAACTGTTTAGTTGGATTCCCGACGAAATTTCCTTTCCAATGACATAAAGCATGCCCGTGTCGGTCGTTTTTATGAAGAGATCTGGCTTCGCGCCAACTCCATGCAGACATCTCCATGAGTGTGTTTGTGCCTACGATGTTTCTGGTCAGCCAGTCTGACCTAATTAACGGAAATAAACTGTGATGGACACTATATGAGAGGCTCAACTTGGGCCTTTTGTTTAATATTCTGTCATGTCTGTTGAT
>NMRB01000584.1:176608-210815 GCA_002633025.1 Notospermus geniculatus
GGCTGATCGGGTTATTAGCTTGAATTTGTTACTCAAGAAGATTTTTACACCATGGCGATCTCGGCGTATCCAGGGTCCAGCAACGTATCGTAGAAACGCGAGTGCACGTGACATATTGCTCACCAGCACCCGGTGGGGCTATCCAGTACACCTTTTCATCTACCTCACATCACCTTAGTCAGCAGTCGGCATGTTCTCATCAAAGAAAGTAACTAATTGGTGTTAACATGGTTTCTTAGAAGGAACTCTTCCGCAAACAAATAGGCAGCTGTGATGGGAATATCTGTAGCGTAACCACCGGCGATCTTTTCTTTAATGATGGATGCACCGTTTACAGGGTGTCCACAGAAGGGTGTCTTCCATTTCGCCCACAATGGTTATAGGTCGAGAGTTAGGGTTAGCAAAAGAGTTACCAATACGCTTCGGTGCTTGGTCTCTTGGCCATGGCTCGTCTCGATCCTTCCGGTGAAGTGACCTTATAGGGTGGAAGGTCTGGCCAGGATGACATGTTAAAGAGCTTTCTTTTAATCTAGGAAAAGGAAGCAATGCATTTACTTGGATCTCATTTTCGCTCTTTCTACATGTAGATGGTTCGCCAACGAAACGGCATAAAAGGACCACCTTTTCATTGAAGAGGGTCCGATCTAATTCAGGAAACCTGACAGGACTCCTGGACAACTTCGCCAAGCCGAAAGAGAAGGAAACAAAGGGTTCGTGTTCCTATTACTAATCATTTGTTTGTAAATGTTGTCAAAAACTCACAGCACGTAAAAAATCTTCTAAAAATCTTATCGGAATCATCTCCTATCAGTCCGGACGCATCTCGGTATGTGTGCGGCGACGTAGTCTATGGAGCAGAGCAACGAGCCCTAGGATGCCCGATCACTGAAAGAACGCCCACTGATACAATCAACATGGAGACACCGGAATTTCAAAGTCAGTCACACCCTTCACCGCTGGTGCTTCCTTAAACTGCCCTCCACATCACCCCGAACACTCAGCGAATATCATCAGAAAAACGTCACTGGAGCCGGTTCTTTTTCAGAAACCAATCAAGGCCTGGTATTCGGCATCCCCCTGTCAAAATGTCTCGCCAACGATGTTGACCACAGACGTCGAAGGTCGTTTATGCTCAAAGAAAGGAAAGATAGTCTAGAAATAGCCAACAAAAACAGAAGCGGATCGAGGTAGGCGTCCTTACTTATTGAACGAACTCGAGACTTTCTTTAATGTGATGTCCCCCATCAAACACACATGCTATTCGTTGTTGCAAATCGTAACTGACTGAGACTTCTTATTTCATCTTGTGATACGCGAATCCCTCTTGAGTCTGTTCTGATGGCATGGAAATGAGTGGAACTGTAGAAAAAAAAACAAATTGTGTCGTGTAATGCTAGGAAAGTTGAGTACATCAAAATAGATGAAGACATTTTTGGTAGCACGTAGTCTCGTTTTGTTATAGAGCTTGATACTTGACATGTTCTTTACGTTCTGGTCATTTTAGGAAATCAAGTAGTTCGTCGATAAGCTCAACGGATAAACTTAGTCCTCATCTTGAATCAAAAAGGGTAAGAATTTTCCATAATTCCATATGTTCCCAGTTTGATTGGAGCCCCCGAGCTCACGGGGGTGTTTTTAGATACGTGTTGTGGTTCTTTTAGATAGGTTTGGTTAGGTATGTGTTCTAAACTCACTGATAGCTCTGGGGTCGAGGAACGCCTTCAATTCTTTCTTTGTTTCTTCAACCTATCAGGTACAAGAAATGGGAAGAATTGCAGAATTTTTTGTTTCGTTTCAGGGACCATGTACTTGTGACTCGTTGCCAAGACAAGATCGCTCCCTGTGCCCTGGGGAAACCTCAGCCAGTTCTAGTCTCATTGATGCCTTATCACTCCATTCGACATCGACAGTTGCCATGACGCAGGATTCTAAATCCAATATAGACTCTAGGAAAAGCCTACTACCCTCTGTGCCACAGGTTCCCAGTGTAGTTAACACTTGTTGTAAACATTTAGAGACGTACGGTAAGCTGATATTAGAGTTTTGTAAGACTAACTGCCCTTAAGATACCAGGAACTCCACCAGATAATGGTTGCAGCATCATTATTATTATTATTATTAATACCAAATTTTACAGTGCCCTTACCAATAAAATTAATTGCTCAAAGGCACTTTACAATAAAAGAAATGTAAATGCGATAGAGAAAGTAAGACAAAGTAAAACATAGATAAAACAATTAATGATTGGAGGACTGCCTTTGAAAATCGTTTTAGCAGATCATTCTGCGATCTTATTCTGTATCACAAAGCATACTTAGAGTTGTGCATTCATAGCGTCCTCTCAAACCACTGTTCAATGGTTGACGCACAATAGCTCCTGGAATGTTACGAATTCTTAACTGCTAAGAGAGCTTTGTGAATAAGGCCCCAGATGTCCAGTTGTTGCATGCTCATACTGAACATCAGATCGTTCTCTGAAGGTCATAAAATCGTTCTCCAAAGGTTTGTTTGGAGAGTTTAAGGCTGTAGTCTCTTTTGGGTGTCGTCTTACCATATTCGCACAATCTGTGAACCATCGCATACCTGTCGTTTAGCACAGCAAGTGTCCCCTCGGCATCCCCACCCACATTATCTCTCTCACGTCACAGTTAGCCTACATTCTCTACTACTTTTTTTTTCTTTTTCCAGGCTTGCAGACCTTAGGCATTTTCAGAATAGGAAGTAGTAAGAAAAGAATAAAACAGGTAATTGTGAAATTTACATATCTAACTGCGCTTTGTCAGCGTTCTTCTACCAAAACCACCCAAACATTTCACTTGTCTGGATTTGACTGATCTTCGCCGAGGGCAGTGTAATCATGTGTATTTATATAAAGTACACATGTCAACGGTCCTGTAATTGAAGATAGTTAAGTTTGGTTTTGGTGAGATTGAGGATAATTTTGCTTGGGGTTATTAGAAGTATTCAAGGTTCATACAAAATGCCGCAAGCAGTTTGGCTTGTTCAGGATATTTAGGACTCATCATACTGTCACTGTGGGCGTTTAGAGCAGGACTGGTCGTATCTCTTGTGTCAGAGTAAACACGAAATCGACGGAAAGGAGATGCACAGTATGCCAACGAAGCATATTTGATGGAAAATAATTGTGAGAAAGGCCAAATAAACGCCTATGTGTTGGTAAAGTGTGACGATCCCTTGCGAACAACGCAGGGAGGAATGGCCCTTATTTGCCTTGTTGCAGCACTTATCACATTTTTCTTATGTCCATTATATTCTGCCATATTAATAGTTACGTGAAGAATTCGACAGTGGTAAAGAAGTAAAGTTAAATGAGGAACACAATCCGCATGACGTTGGTGCTTTATTGAAGGAGTTCTACAGAGACCTACCTGAGCCGTTACTTACTAGAGAGTTGTACGCAGCTTTTATAGCAACTAGAAGTACGTACATTTCAAATATTTTATGTTTGTTAAATCATCCTGAAATAAACGTCAGTTTGAGTGTGCTTTCCGTGGGTGTGAGGACTTGTAACGTTCCCCGTTGGCCTTGAATTGCTCTATATTTATCGATATCCAAAGCAATGAATCCTGTCCCTGAAAAAAAGGTGGCTTTGGTTGCCTTTGTTTGACAGATGAAAAGAAGGGTAAGGGACAAATGTGAAGACTCGTGAATGATTCGGCCATCCTCTTCTTTGTGATGGCGTCCAAATCACCGGATATTCGTCACTGCATGCCAATCAACCAGTTGCCGCCGTTATTCACATTTACTCTGCTTTGCTTACAGAAATAAAGGAGAAACACCAGCAGATCACCGCCTTACAGTTACTTGTCAGTCTACTGCCAGTGCCAAATAGAGACACCATATGGTCATTGCTCAAGTTTCTCCGCAAGGTCGCTGAACATTCCATAGACACAGCAGATGAACAAGGCCAAATCGTACGTATCTCATTCACGATTTAGAAAGAATATCCACCGGAAGCCAGAAAATGGACAGTGATGCAGATAATAAGCCTCTTTGCGTCAACCCTTGACAAAGGCGTGAGAGTAGGCCAGAAAGGGGACAATTTGTGAGGGGGGGGGGGTAGCCCTGTACAGCAGAGAGGTGGAAAATCAACGAAGAAGACGATGATGCCAGGCAACGAAGATGAAGATGGTGATGAAAGTTGTTGGGGTCGATGACGTCAATGCTGACAGTGAGCTTAGCATCATCATGGAGTACCCGGTATTGTAACGTTGAAATCTCGCTTTTTTTCAGTTGCCTGGCAACAAAATGGATGCCCACAACCTTGCCACGTTATTCGGTCCTAACATTCTACACAAGGTGAAGGGAGGTGCAGGTCATGAGTTTCAAGTGGAAAGCTTGGAGAGAGCAGAGGAACGAAAGGACGTCATTGCGGTCGTGAAGGATATGATCATGTTCAACACAAAGCTTTATGAGGTACGTTCGTTGCCGTATTCTACAGGATGTCCCAAAGCGAAAACAAACGTTATCGCCGAGGTATACCTGTAGGATTTTGCCTTATAAACACATGTACATGGACATGTGTGTAGACGTACTACTTGTGTTCGTCGTTTCGACAGCCCTCCCCCATCTTGGTTGCTACGGGATTTCTCTGTATGCAAATTACTTTTTGGTAGACAATCCGTATTTTGGACCAATCACCTGCTTTGGCTTGCCTACCAGATAAGTGCGCGCGCATGTAATCTCTGAAAGAAAACAATATGGCGGGACGGGGAGCTGTCGAAATGATGAATACACAACGAAAGAATCCATAAATGAAAACCTTTCCTTTTCCTACTTCCATACGTCAGGTTTCAGGTGGTAAACACCTAAAAACATCCTTAATTACTGAGACGTAATGGGAGCTGTCACCACCACATCCAGAATCCATAATCCGCTGTGATCGTAACCGTCGTTTCGTAAATCCACTTTGAGAAAATTCGATTTCTCTGTACTTGTGGCTGTGACAGGCATAGGTCTGACAGATGCACAACCCATGGTTAAAACGATTACATTCAGCAGATCGAATTCTGAATGTCAAGTATGCATGGGTTTCTTTGCCAGAACGTTGAGCAACAGCTGTCGAAACCACCTTTCTGTGTCAAATTTGGCAAGGAATGACTTGCTTGAATTGCATTTATATAACTTCTTCTCTTACGGTGACATGGGTATTGTTTGCGCATGAATAGCTGAGTAGCCGAAGGTCAGTTAAGGTGTTGTAAATCCTCTTATGATATCATGATATTGAAATGCCTTTGCATAGGCGAATGCCTTTGCTACAGAATTTGAGGGGAATAGCCAAAGCATGAGGGCGGTGACTGACTGAGTAAACTCGAGTTTAAACCACCGGTTCATTATGTTCCTAAGCACACCCAAAGTAGGGTCAGTTTCACCCTAGGCCTTAAGCAACTATTCATTCCATCACGTGGTTGTGATCGTACAAGCAATTCCAGCCATTCAGCGTAACAGTTTTTGTTTTATTCACTCCCATTTCAACTGTCTTACTGTGGGTGTGCTTATGAACCGGTGGTTTAAACTCGAGTTTACTGTATATGCAACGCGTAATGGCTACATTAATCCTGATCTAGGCCGCGGTGGGGCAAAAATACAAAACTGTCACCACGTTAAGTTATCCAGAATTTTGTCACTGCAGGTCCCTTCTGATCTCCATGACGAAGTGCTAAGGGCGTTAGTCGACAGTCACCCAGATGGCCTAGATTTTCTCTTGAAACGAAAGTGTGATGACATGCAGATAACGTAAGTCTTCAGTATCCTACCGAAATCTTCTGAGCGGGGTCATCTGGTCAGCAACATCGGGGAACAAGTTGTAAAGAACATGCTTGTTCAGCGATCCCGACGAGCTAAACAACACGAATATTTGGCGTAAACCTCGAGCCACCCTCATTAATATTCGTGTATTTGACCTACGTCAAATTCGACATACGTCAAATGCGACATTGACCAATCTGATTTATTATTGTTGATGAATGCATTGTGAGAAGCCAATCAACATTCACCTAATCCTTTTTCATTTCAGTATCGAAATCGATCCTGACACATCTGGTTGCTTGTTCGAGGAAAGTGACTCGTCATCGCCCGTGAGCGCTTCCCCGTCGCCAAAGCGTCAGGGTGGCGCTATTCGGACTCTCAGTGACGCCATATCCATGATCCATCACCACAAGCCTCTCCGGTCAACATGCAGCGATGCACAGGTCCAAGCACAGAAAACACGGCAGAGGGATTATTTAACCGTACCCTCACGGAACATCTACCGGCGGAGTATGCCCGATCCGAATACTCTAGGACACCAGGCTAGCCCTCCCTGTCCCCCTGCCCGCTCGGCCTCGGAAAAAGGCCCGAGTAAACCAATCAGTCATGCGAGTGTCACCCGGACTAATTCCAGTCCGGTCGTGATGCGCCGGCAACAACGGAAAGATGTGAACCTCACTGTAGACACCAATTACCCTGGTGAACACGTGACGTCATCAGGTGATGTCCGTCGATCTCCACAACATGGTTCTTTGAGCACTGTGTTCTATCCGGTAAGTCCAACGAAATCGTTGGCAGGCGCTGGCAGCTCTCTCCAACGTAATCAGCAGCGATGGTCGGTCGCAACGCCCCCTAGTAGCGGACCAACGAGTCCACAATCACCTCGTTTTTTGAGCCCTGATCATAAAGCGACATCATCGACGCAGCGGCCTCTGGGATTTTTCCACGCGGATCCGTGGGATTCATCTGGTAGTGCACGGAGTTCGAGAAGTGGGAGTTTGTCTGGGTCGCTTGATCGGCACAGAGGTCAAGGTCAGCAGTGGGGACATGTTGCTTCAACTCAGGATGATAAGGAAAAGTCGATTGAACAAGAAACGCTAGTTTGATGACATCAACATGTTTACAACGATGTTGGTTGATAATTCAGTCCGGCTGTTTTGGATAATGTGGATGTCTCAGCGACCGTGTTGGAACACATTAGAACACTGTGAGGTGGCTGTGTGGCGGATTCGTTGAGAAATCCACGGCCTTCAGACGGCCCGCTGATCGACAGCGTCCGTTTCTTCAGACGGCCCGCTGATCGACAGCGTCCGTTCTTCAGACGGCCCGCTGATCGACAGCGTCCGTTCTTCAGACGGCAAGCTGATCGACAGCGTCCGTTCTTCAGACGGCCAGCTGATCGACAGCGTCCGTTCTTCAGACGGCCAGCTGATCGACAGCGTCCGTTAGCGTGAATTCGTTGTTGTTCTCATTAGTAGAACTTTGCAAACTCAAACTCCCCTGGGTATACACGCAGGAAGAAGAGTATGTCACTTGCTGTGGTTCTCCGCATGGCTTTTTGTAAGGGTGGCCCACCCTACCTTGGCATGTTACCACCCTACCTTGCAGTCCAATTTTGTAATGGTTTTTTATTACACACCCCTACCTTAAATTGGTGACCACCCTATCTTAATTTGCAAAGTAATGGGAAAACCGGGAATTTCAAGGGTACCACCCTACATTAAGAAATCCTGCAGAGAACACTGGTTAGTGTAATCTTTTGGTTGATGTGCTTACCATAAACGTGATCATGTGCTATAATAAATACTCGTATTTCTACCACTATCATGTGACCATACTCTAAGCTTTCATACCAAGCCATTGGTCATTGATGAATGACGTAAGATAATCTTGTTCAAGCTTCGACAGTATCGATAAAAATTATGTATACGATCCAGTTCTGTGTGTCTACTCGTTGATACAATACTCAGTTATTTTCCGTATTAGTTCTGATATCTGCCACCGGGGAGACTTCAATGGTGTACCATCTGTGGCTAGCCTCAGATTCGTGATCTTGGTTTGAGTGGTCACGAATGTCACAGGGAAACTGTGTACGTCGTCACGACAGCAACAAAGGTGGCTCTTCCAAGCAAGGGTCTACAGCCCTGTACACTTTATTGCTAACTGTCATGATATTGCCCTATATGTTAGGTGTATGGTGTATGAATTTTCATATACAATAATCGCATTTATTGTCCAGCACAAACGCCAATAAGTGCTTTAAGTATTAGCAGGAAGGATTTCCTGGTATTAGCCATGTAAAAATTTGGGTGAAAATTATATGATTTCGTATTGTAAATATGTTGTATTTTTCACAAAAGTTTATGTTATATATATATCAATGAATAAATATAAACAAACCTACGCAGTTATTTTTCCAGTGACTTTCTTACATGTACCTGTATGTGTAGGCTAGCGACTCCGTGGGAATGAAACTTTTTATTCTTCCATGATAGAGGAAGTTGCCAGGAGCTAAGAGCAGTCTGAGCTGTATTCCTTTGTCGGGCATTAAGAAGTGGTTCATGTCTTACAGTATACCACCGTTTGTGGCTTCTGGCACATTGTTGATGTTGAGTCAAACATCTAGAGCGAGATAGAAACAGCGAATCATTGATGAATATGGTAGTTGCATTACCAGTAATTCTAAGGCACCATCTCGCCATCTTTAGAAATCGACTGCAATCATTGCTTACACACGCCTACACGACCGTTTCTGATACTTTCAATGTTAACATGGCACTCCATCAGACATGTCAGAAGAAGTAGGTGCCTGCAGAAAACCACGGCACAGTCACCAAGCTACCATGTAGACTTTTAGACAAAAATATGGCATACGGTACGGCGTCTGATGACTCGCCATGAAAGAACAACGATGCCGGTACATAGATTCCTCTTTATCATTAATCCTTTTCTAAGTATGCTTAACCTAACTGCCGCCGGCCAGGCTTTGGTCTTCTTAGCAGAAATATTTCTACCGATTACAAATTTCCGAGGGGACATCTTCAACAAACATCAAGCAGCACAGAGCAGACAGTGTCGCGAACTGTGGACGCTGTTGGTGTCGTAAAGTTGTTGTCGTGAAAGATCACAATGGCGGGAAAACATGTCCGAGCTCTTATTGTCTTTGCTTCCCTGGCATACCAAGGTAGGTATCCAAGGGTAACAGGCATTTGCATCTTAGCAGTAGCATCATAATCATCATCATTTGGTATGGAACCACTGCAAGTTTACTTCCCCTCGATCTAATAGCCGCGTAGAGTGAGAACTGTTTGCGGCTGTGCTGAAAATGACAAAACGTGCTTGCATCTGCATCTCTTCTGAACGGAACATTTTCCAGTGATTTCCCAGGTAACACTGGAAGATAAGGTGAAATACTCCTTACACTTGTCTTGGTGCACTGCACATAATGTCCCATGGTTATTCTGGCATCGTAGCGGATTGGTTACCATTGGGTCACTGTCCTAATATCGCCAACAACAACACATTTTTAGAAAAAAATTTGACACCAGACAGTGTGCACGGTCTAGGCTACAGACCAGCAGAAATCCTGAGTCCCCCGTCTTTCTCAGTTTCAGTATTTCCTGTGTAGGCTACTATATTCAGTAAATGTACATGGGATTAGAGAACACAGTAGGCCTACTACTGGATTCGCCCAAGGCAGGTTTCACTGTGTGCATTGGATTTGTCATCTTCTATAAGAACGACTAGGCCTATACAGATGCGAAGATTCGCCAGAGGGAGATGAATTAATAGCTTTATTTATAATAATACATGTACTATACTGTAAATGCCATGTATGCTAAAGAGTGAGTACATGTAGTAGCCTTTTCAACAATGGGTCAGAAGAGAACAAAAGGTAAAAAAATAAAAATAAAAGCATGAAATGCCGACCCAAACTAGGAATCTATTACACCGTAATGTGAGTTGATGTTTCTTTGTACTGTGTTATGCAAGCCAAGCGTTGGTCGTAAATTGGATCATCCATGCGTTTCAGCTCTGGTTGCCGACACTGGGCCACCCGTGGCCGTCCCAAAACGAGCGGCGGCCCCTCGCCCAGTACTCCTTGTATTAACCACACCGCCAAATGAGCGCTCAGTCTTTACTACCAGTGTTGGCAAGTCCACCACTGTTCAGCCAAAAACAACCCACACCAGTGCTGCTACTGTCAAACCAACTACTGTTGTCGGGCCTTTGACTGTACAGCCTCAAACAACTGCGGGCGGGCCTACCACTGACCAACCAAAAGCCACTACCGGCGGGCCAACGACTGGTCAGCTGAGAACCACCGTCAGCGAGTCTACAACTACTCAGGCAACTACCTCAACCCAGCCTTATCAACCGACCACAATGGGTCAGCCAAGTACAAGTACAAACACCCCCAGTGAGAGAAGAGTATTGGATGGGCTCATTATGATAGCAGGAACGGAAAGAAACAAATCAAAACGAAATTTTTACTCAACGTAATCTGTAGGGAGAGTTCATTTTGTGAATCGGCGTTACATGTACTTTCCGTTTCTACTATTATAACGAGCCGTGTTTGGTGTTCTTGTAGGTTTCATGGTGGAGGAATGACATTAGTGATATTCATGTAGCTACACTTCCATTTCCCCAAGAGCACTCGCCACCATGGCCGACAGATGGCTCTTGGCAAACCTATTTCGGTTTGGCAAAAATGTACCTGAAGTTGTAATTTAATTTAAGTTTAATTTAATTTAATTTATTCGGGTATACATCATGTACATAAAAAACGGATAAGACTGTGACCAAGACATTCAACCAAACCGAAATCGGTGTATTGAAATCGACGAAGGCTCCTTCGGCTGTTGGTGGAAATGTCGTGACGTTTGATTGAAGTACCTTCGGCAGATTCAAAATTCAACCTTTTCTGCTTGCGGTGTGGTGAGGTCGATTTGGTTGTGGTGAGGTAGCTGTGTGTTAATTGTAGATTCCTTACTGCATACAGTAGATCGGTTGCTCCCCTTGATGTCCTCATCTGTTGGCGTCTTGTTCATACGTTAGACGTGAGACTTTTCGAAGAAAAGCGCAAGAACTCCATCGTCAAATATTTTTCACGTTTTAACGAAGGAAGTTCTTATGTTTTAACTCCGCCAAACCAAACGCTGAATCTCGCCAGAGAGTGGCAATGGGAACACCCATCATCAGTTGCCAGCATCAATTTACTACCACAGTTAAAAGTCTGTCCTCCGTCTTCTTTAGCTTCGACCACAGATGGTGCAAAAAGTCCCACTTCGACAACTCCGGCGACGTCAACTTATTCCAGTTCTTCAGCCACGCCAGTCACTGATGCGCCAACAACTACACCAGTCCCCTTACCAGGTATTATCTCCGAAGACCACACTTGACACTAGATGGCGTTATCTTCTATAACACCACTAGCGCAGGTGCTAGGTTTCCATCTTGAAAGTAGTGCAGATTACTACATTTTGGTAAAGGTTTTTAACCATCGTGAACAGGCCATGATGTTGAAAAGTGGTGCTGTTGGGTTCCAGGCGAATGTTTTCAGACTAAAAGGACTTCGTGTTGATAACAAGTGGTATTAGAAATGAACTGAATACTAATTAGAAAGAATTGTGTGATTAGGCCGACCGAACTATTTCTACATGCGCGCCGGCAAAATCCAAAATGGCGGCATTCCACCTACGCTAGTGGTGAAATGAGGCACGGCGATATTTCGCCGCTAGTGTCAAGTGTGTCCGAAGACGTTTCTCCATACTACCAGGAATGACAAATCAGTGTAGAGTGGAAGTAGTCCAGGGGCCTGTTTCATAAAGTGACTTTAAGCTAATGATACTTTTAACCAAATGGAAAATGCATTACGTTAATGGTACCATTAGCTTAAATTTACTTTATGAAACAGGCCCCTGGTGTTCTTAGCAAGGCAAAAACAGTGCAAATTTGGGACGGTTATGATTTTTCAGATCCATGCCTGGAACAGCCATACCCTTGTGAAAATGGAGGTTGGTGCATGCCCCTGGCATACAATTCAAGCTTTGGTTGTATCTGCAAAGATGGCTGGACGGGACGAACTTGTTCTAACAAGAAACAGGGTAATGCATTGTCAATTGCTGTGTGCATATGTTATCACAAATAGGTTTCATGATCATGTTACAGGTCCACTTTTGCTTTACATATCATACAAAGCTCTGCACACGAAAATAAATGATACAAGATATAAGTATCTTTCTCTTAACTCAAGTGGTCAAAAATCTTTTGAAATCTGTTTTGGCCCAACAGGCATGACAGGCATGAACGATTTTCTTGAATTTCCACTACATGGTGTACTTGTACATGTAGGCCCCTATGTATGTCAGTAGCTATCATCGTCGTTCCAGCGTGTGAGTGTAAAAATGGAGGAGCCTGTGTGACCTTCCAGAGTAGCAGCGGCTGCCTCTGTCCTCACAAATGGAAGGGGGAGCAATGCACTGGCAAGAGGAGTAAGTTCCATCGCTCATTGTTGATCCTTTCTCGACTTGGTGGAAGCTTTCGACAGGGTTTATTGAGTGTTGGATCAATTAAGCAAACTCGCTGTACTGCATTAACTCACACCCAACCCTATCGTACGAAACGCTCAGTCCATTCTTAACTCTCTTGTTGGAAGTCAGACTAACTTTCCCACGAACCATGCGGTCTACAGGGTGAGACAGAAATGAAGACCTTGGAGAAATTGTCAGTATAACTCCTCCAAGTGAAGACCAATGACCAGGCTCTTCATCGTTGCCCCTCTTGCTACGAAGTGTCTAGTTGGAACATTTCAAATGTCGAAGTACGATCGTATTTTACAGGCATGTGCGAAATGTACAGCCCATGTAACAATAGCGGCACTTGTACAGGAAACCACACAGCCTACACTTGTAGCTGTACAGAACAATGGACGGGAACAAACTGCTCTGAAGCGAAAGGTGAGAGAAATGGATGTCTAGTTATAGAATGCTTAAAGGGATAATCAGTCATTTCGTTCTGTCATGTTTTCCGACACGTATTCATAAGATAATGACAAATCATTAATAATGACAAATCAATAATGACAAATCCGTTTAGCAAACGAAGTGACAGGATGTGACAGGATGGAAACGAAGTGCAAACGAAGTGACAGGATGGATTCATTAATCTCTTTATAATAGTAGCGGTTCACAAAATTCAAATCAGAGAGAGAGCCGTATCCTGAACGCGGAAGAGGATGGCGTCTTTGGGAAATTAAGCTATTCACCTTTGTAATCTGAATGCAATACACGTGGAAACCAGACTACGGGGAGAAAACCTGAGTCTGATGTGAAAGGAACTCACCCTGGCTATGTTATTGAAGCATTTTGACATGCCAAGACATACAGCTGATAATGAAGTGTAGCTATATCAACATCAACCTTATATCAGTCCCTCAGTCACGTTGCAATATTTGTACTTTGTGTTTTAGTTTGCTACCCAAGTCGATGTAGCCGTCATGGCCTCTGTTTTGAAGTCAATAATGGTTCTGATTGGACATGTAAATGTTTCCGGGGATGGAAGGGCGATAGCTGCGAGATCTGTAAGTAAAAAGTTTCATGGAGAGTCCTTTTATTCTTCTGTCTCTGCATTAAATCCTTTCCTTCGACTGAGTGGAGAGACCGGATCGCCATCTCGGTCACTGTTTGAAGTTCTTCGGCCAGTGTCGCTCATTCTCTACGCCTACACCGAATTGGAACTCAAATCGTGGCTGCTAATTCCTTCCATATGTGCTTCTTCCATAACATCAACATCCTTTCCTTGGCTTTACCTCCACGAGTTTGATTTTAGATGCTGAGTGCGAGATGAAATGCAAGCATGGCGATTGTGTCAATGGAACAGAGAATTGTTTATGCGATACCGGATTCAAGGGCAAATTTTGCGACATGGGTAAGAAATCTTCCTTCTTCTCTCGTCGTTCATTGCTTATCGACTAGCAAACGCTACACAGTGGTAACCGTAAGCTGGGACTTGTGAGTGAAAGGTATTTGAAGTTATTCGGGCTTTCATCATCTTTCCTTTCCAATATACGAAATCAGAATGCTGGTGTACACTGCAGACTTTTCTTGAACATTGCCAGAAGATGTGATGCTATATAAATGCTATATTTTCATCTCTTCAAGGGATTTCACCGACGCCAGAGCCGGATCATAAAGGTAAATAAAGAAAAGCATGGTCTACATGTATGGTATAGTTCTTCATAGCAGTCCCATATACATGTAGGTGAAAAGTTCTGTACTTTCTGCGCATCTGTTTGGAAGGAAAACCCCCCAATTCAGTCAATTCCTGGCGAAGACAGACACTCTAGTCGGAAAATTCACGAGAGGAATGCCAGGATGTCGCTGTAGAACTAAACGTCTTGGGTGTCTCTTTCCAGGACCGAAAGGGCCATGGTACGCCCATCCTGCCTACGTGGCACTGGCAGGAATTGGAGTTATCCTGTTGATAATGATGGTGACTATCTGCGTGATGGCCTGGTATCTGAGAGTCAGCAGCGCAACGCCAGACTTCCACCGAAGCAGCAAGTCAGATAGAGAAAAGATCATCAACAACAGGCCAAGGAAGATAGAATTCGCATTCGATAGTGACACGCAAAACAAGATGGATGAAGAGGCGATTATGTATTGAGTGATGATGTAGCGACAACAACCATGGCGCTGGGTTTTACCCCGTTGGAGGGATTCTTCGTTTTGTGTCGCGTCATTTTGGCAGCCATCCACCAGAATCGCTGCCAGCATGACAAAATGTACGCCTGCCAATATTTTTTTCTAGCCATTCTTTTGAAACTCTTCCAACGGGCCAGAATTGATTCAAATGAAACACAATTTAACTGGTAATTCGACAGATTAGGAAAAAACTTATCGCTAACCTATGATTCAGCATTATAGGCCTACAACTAAAAAAGAGGTCAACGCGATTTTCAACATACATATTAATGCTCATTATTTTGGTCTTTCCACAAAGAATGGCGTTTCGACAATTCGCGATAATATCGGCTGACTGTATTCTGCAATAATTCTTGTGAAACCATACTTAGTATGTAATCATGGTTTAATATTTTTGTGTAGCTTGTAATGTATACATAGAAGCGCTATTCATAAAGTCACTAGAGGGGTACAAGAGGTCATTGTTCATTCTTACAACATCCGACCGTCCAGCAAGTCGTAAAGCAACGATGTAACGTTCTAATGGACGGCAAAATGCCAGCCTCCCAACAAGTTCCATGCACCTACTTAGGTAAAGTTGTGTAATAGTATAAAGGAATAAATGGTGATGGACGATGTTCGCCGACAGACGGGTCTTATATGCCGCCCAGTCATATTTGTAACCTCCTGTCTGCAGCAACTCGTTTCCAGTTTTTGCATATTGTCACCCGTATTGTCAATGTATCCATGACACATACCGGGTAGGCTTAGGTACCTTGCAGCGAAGCTGATGTTGAAAGAAAAGTGACTTGAAAGAAAGATTGTTGAAGCAGTTTGTATCCGTATAGGCCTAGTGTGTATCCCTTGCATGAAGCTTTTGTCGAACTTATTTGTCATGCTAACTTTTCTTTTACTTTTGTTAAATCAGTGTGCTTATTTTGAAATATTGCCTGTTGTGGGAATCTCCGAGGCCTGACACATATTCCATCTACAGGACAATCACGTATTTTTTTATCTATCTGTGTTGACTAATTTGAAAGATGAGTTTTATCGATGACGCCAATCAAGTACGAAAATCCTTTGTCGTCATTTACATCACAGGGGAGGCTTTTGTCCTCCCTCATGCATGATTGGGTTTGGGCCACTGCGACGTTGTTATAACTTTGAGGACATATTATACAAATGTGTAAATTCAATATTTGTCCGTTGAATATCAAGATCTCTTCATATCATTCGAATATAGAACCAAATACTTTTGATTATAGTATCAAATGTCTCTTCTTTGAACTTTACTGAATGTAACTTATAAACCATTGACCCTCCGTTCAAATAGAGTGACCGATTATCAGTAGTGGAATCCATGTTTTTGTGAATCTCTCTAATGAGTACCTGCTTATATCTATGTCACTATAAAAGCAACCAACACTATTCAAAATCTTCTCTTATGGTAGATAATGTCCAATTGTCATTTGGTTTTCAATTGATGTAAAAAGATTGTCATTTAAGTATGTGTCCACCTGCTGTGCCGCATGGCTGACTTAAAACCTCACGCGATTGGTATAGAATTTATATTCTTGGATGACTGTAGGAGTTCTAGTATCATTATTTGAAATTGACCAAAAATATAATAACACTCATTGGACTTGGTGACCATGATGAGATTTGAATATTGGCAGTCTAAGTGTGGGGCTTTCTTAGGTATTCATGCAGTAAGATATCCGATCTTAAAACATGAGTATCAAGATTGAAATTCAGGTAACGTATTGTTTTCAATTTCTGTCATTTTCTTCAAATGTAATCTACGTTGAATGCAGGGTCCCAGTGTTGCTAAAAGAGCCAGATATTCTAAAATTCTAATCCGTGCTGGCGGACTAAGCTTTCTAAGCCATTGTAAGTGTTTCCCACGTTTTTACTTGCAAACCCCGGTTTGAATGCAGCGAACTGCTAGGGTTTATTCACATGGAATACGGTACCCTGTTAATACGATATAATTCTTTTTAGGATGATGATGAATACCTTTCGGAACACCCAGAAAACTTTGTTGGAACCCACCCTCCAGCATACGGCAGTTACCCGAAAAAAATCTCGCACAAGAAACTTCTCAGGAAACGCGAATCACGGTTGAGCAAACCAATAGAATCGGATAGCCTCGAACCACCGTCGCCTGACCCGACACTTCGGAGAGATGGCTCAAATCAGAACCTAGCCGAAGCTGATTGTGATTTCTTCGACCAGGACTTCGATTATGACGGTAAGACGCTCTGAAATGGCCCACATCCAGTTTTTAAAACATATTTCCTCGCGTACTACATTCGAATACATGTACATGTATGTGAAACATGGCATTGTTGTCATATTTAGGTGATGAGAATACGGAAGGGCCGGAGGAACCTTATGACGACAACCAGAGGACATATGAGTTAGCCTGTAAGCGATTGGGTATCCTGCCTTCAAGGTACTTCATCAAAGCCCTGAAATCTCCCAAGATGAACGTCTCTCACCAGGAGATGGGACCAACGGCTTTGAAGCCCTGTATCATTGCTTTAGTGGTAAGTCTTTCGGGTGGAATTTGAGATAAATGTTGAATCCTGATGGATTGCCCGGCCGTGAAGTGTGCTCTATGTTCAAGAAGGTACCTGGATTTCTGTATGATGCTCTGGTTTTCGCCTTCGTTCTGAAATGTTGATCGTATGGAGTGCAAACATGTGCCTTACTATGCGTTACTTCGTCCCTTTCAGCGGAATACGAAAGTGTTAGACTTGGATGTATCGGGGAACAGTATAGGTGTGGAGGGTGCCAAGCAGATCGCTTCTTTGCTGACGGAAAACATGTATATAACAAATCTGGTAGGTGTTATTTGTAGGAATTACTGTTTGACCTTGCATCCACGAGACGTTTTGCCTGCGCTAGTAAGAGAATACAGATGATATTTACCATTAATGCTCGTCTCCTTCCAGAATTTATCTCATAATGGTCTCAAGACAGAAGGACTCCTTACACTTGTCTTGGTGCACTGCACATAATGTCCCATGGTTATTCTGGCATCGTAGCGGATTGGTTACCATTGGGTCACTGTCCTAATGTCGCCAACAACAACACATTTTTAGAAAAAAATTTGACACCAGACAGTGTGCACGGTCTAGGCTACAGACCAGCAGAAATCCTGAGTCCCCCGTCTTTCTCAGTTTCAGTATTTCCTGTGTAGGCTACTATATTCAGTAATGGGATTAGAGAACACAGTAGGCCTACTACTGGATTCGCCCAAGGCAGGTTTCCAGGGGCGGATCCAGGATTTTGAAATACGGGGGGCCGGTCACCATCAGCCACAGGCTGACGGAGTGGAGTCGCAAGGCGCGGAGCCACAATTTTGAATTCCAGATGCACTAAGATGCGATTTCCAAGCATCTGGAGGCATGATTTCCTCATCTATTTGCTCATTTTTTCGGAGTTAGTGACCCATTTTTGTTGGTGTTCCAAAAATAGGGGGGGCCGCGGCCCCCTCGGCCCCCCTCTGGATCCGCGCCTGGTTTCACTGTGTGCATTGGATTTGTCATCTTCTATAAGAACGACTAGGCCTATACAGATGCGAAGATTCGCCAGAGGGAGATGAATTAATAACGGAAGAGGATGGCGTCTTTGGGAAATTAAGCTATTCACCTTTGTAATCTGAATGCAATACACGTGGAAACCAGACTACGGGGAGAAAACCCGAGTATGATGTGAAAGGAACTCACCCTGGGTAGGTCACTGAAGTATTTAGACATGCCAAGACAGAGAACCATGAAGCGTCGTTACTTGTCAGCATAATCCTCATTGACATCAGTTTTTCACATGCACTGGTAGGCCTAATATCAACTTCATGTTTTAGTTTGCTACCCAAGTCGATGTAGCCGTCACGGCCTCTGTTTTGAAGTCAATAATGGTTCTGATTGGACATGTAAATGTTTCCGGGGATGGAAGGGCGATAGCTGCGAGATCTGTAAGTAAAAAGTTTCATGGAGAGTCCTTTTATTCTTCTGTCTCTGCATTAAATCCTTTCCTTCGACTGAGTGGAGAGACCGGATCGCCATCTCGGTCACTGTTTGAAGTTCTTCGGCCAGTGTCGCTCATTCTCTACGCCTACACCGAACAGAAACTCAAATTGTGGCTGCTAATAATTCCTTTCATAGTGGTTCTTCCATAAGATCAACATCCTTTCCTTGGCTTTACCTCGACGAGTTTGATTTTAGATGCTGAGTGCGAGATGAAATGCAAGCACGGCGATTGTGTCAATGGAACAGAGAATTGTGTATGCGATAACGGATTCAAGGGCAAATTTTGCGACATGGGTAAGAAATCTTCCTTCTTCTCTCGTCGTTCATTGCTTATTTACTAGCAAACGCTACGCAGTGGTAACCGTATAAGCTGGGACTTGTGAGTGAAAGGTATATGGAGGTATTCGGACTTTCATCATCTTTTCCTTTCCAATACGAAATCAGAATGCTGGTGTACACTGCAGACTTTTCTTGAACATTGCCAGAAGATGTGATGCTATATAAATGTTATATTTTCATCTCTTCAAGGGATTTCACCGACGCCAGAGCCGGATCATAAAGGTAAATAAAGAAAAGCATGGTCTACATGTATGGTATAGTTCTTCATAGCAGTCCCATATACATGTAGGTGAAAAGTTCTGTACTTTCTGCGCATCTGTTTGGAAGGAAACCCCCCCCCCCCAATTCAGTCAATTCCTGGCGAAGACAGACACTCTAGTCGGAAAATTCACGAGAGGAATGCCAGGATGTCGCTGTAGAACTGAACGTCTTGGGTGTCTCTTTCCAGGACCGAAAGGGCCATGGTACGCTCATCCTGCCTACGTGGCACTGGCAGGAATTGGAGTTATCCTGTTGATAATGATGGTGACTATCTGCGTGATGGCCTGGTATCTGAGAGTCAGCAGCGCAACGCCAGACTTCCACCGAAGTAGCAAGACAGATAGAGAAAAGATCATCAACAACAGGCCAAGGAAGATAGAATTCGCATTCGATAGTGACACGCAAAACAAGATGGATGAAGAGGCGATTATGTATTGAGTGATGATGTAGCGACAACAACCAATGACACTGGGTTATACCCCGTTGGAGGGATTCTTCGTTTTGTGTCGCGTCATTTTGGCAGCCATCCACTAGGATCGCTGCCAGCATGACAAATGTACGCCTGCCAATATTTTTTCTAGCTATTCTTTTGAAACTCTTCCAACGGGCCAGAATTGATTCAAATGAAACATAATTTAACTGGTAATTCGACAGATATTAGGAAAAAAATTTATCCCTAACCTATGATTCAGCATTATAGGCCTACAACTAAAAAAGAGGTCAACGCGATTTTCAACATACAGAATGCTCATTATTTTGGTCTTTTCACAAAGAATGGCGTTTCGACAATTCGCGATAATATCGGCTGACTGTATTCTGCAATAATTCTTGTAAAACCATACTTAATATGTAATCATGGTTTAATATTTTTGTGTAGCTTGTAATGTATACATAGAAGCGCGCTATTCATAAAGTCACTAGAGGGGTACAAGAGGTCATTGTTCATTCTTACAACATCCGACCGTCCAGCAAGTCGTAAAGCAACGATGTAACGTTCTAATGGACGGCAAAATGCCAGCCTCCCAACAAGTTCCATGCACCTACTTAGGTAAAGTTGTGTAATAGTATAAAGGAATAAATGGTGATGGACGATGTTCGCCGACAGACGGGTCTTATATGCCGCCCAGTCATATTTGTAACCTCCTGTCTGCAGCAACTCGTTTCCAGTTTTTGCATATTGTCACCCGTATTGTCAATGTATCCATGACACATACCGGGTAGGCTTAGGTACCTTGCAGCGAAGCTGATGTTGAAAGAAAAGTGACTTGAAAGAAAGATTGTTGAAGCAGTTTGTATCCGTATAGGCCTAGTGTGTATCCCTTGCATGAAGCTTTTGTCGAACTTATTTGTCATGCTAACTTTTCTTTTACTTTTGTTAAATTTACAGTGTGCTTATTTTGAAATATTGCCTGTTGTGGGAATCTCCGAGGCCTGACACAAATTCCATCTACAGGACAATCACGTATTTTTTTATCTATCTGTGTTGACTAATTTGAAAGATGACTTTTATCGATGACGGCAATCAAGTACGAAAATCCTTTGTCGTTATTTACATCACAGGGGAGGCTTTTGTCCTCCCTCATGCATGATTGGGTTTGGGCCACTGCGACGTTGTTATAACTTTGAGGACATATTATACATATGTGTAAATTCAATATTTGTCCGTTGAATATCAAGATCTCTTCATATCATTCGAATATAGAATCAAATCAAATATAGAATATAGTATCAAATGTCTCTTCTTTGAACTTTACTGAATGTAACTTATAAACCATTGACCCTCCGTTCAAATAGAGTGGCCGATTATCAGTAGTGGAATCCATGTTTTTGTGAATCTCTCTAATGAGTAGGTGCTTATATCTATGTCACTATAAAAGCAACCAACACTATTCAAAATCTTCTCTTATGGTAGATAATGTCCAATTGTCATCTGGTTTTCAATTGATGTAAAAAGATTGTCATTTAAGTATGTGTCCACCTGCTGTGCCGCATGGCTGACTTAAAACCTCACGCGATTGGTATAGAATTTATATTCTTGGATGACTGTAGGAGTTCTAGTATCATTATTTGAAATTGACCAAAAATATAATAACACTCATTGGACTTGGTGACCATGATGAGATTTGAATATTGGCAGTCTAAGTGTGGGGCTTTCTTAGGTATTCATGCAGTAAGATATCCGATCTTAAAACATGAGTATCAAGATTGAAATCCAGGTAACGTATTGTTTTCAATTTCTGTCATTTTCTTCAAATGAAATCTACGGTGAATGCAGGGACCCAGTGTTGCTACATGTAAAAGAGCAGACATTCTAAAATTCTAACCCGTGCTGGCGGACTAAGCTTTCTAAGCCAATGGGTCATATGAATAAAGACTAGCAAATGCTTTTAGTTGAATTTTGCAATACAAATGCACTACGCAATGCTGTACAAATCTGATAGTAAAAGCATTTGCTTGTCTTTATTCATATGACCCATTGTAAGTGTTTCCCACGTTTTTACATGCAAACCTCGGTTTGAATGCAGCGAACATGGAATACTCTGTTACGGTATAATTCTTTTTAGGATGACGATGAATACTTTTTGGAACACCCAAAAAATTTTGTTGGAACCCACCCCCCGGCATACGGCAGTTACCCGAAAAAAATCCCGCATAAAAAACTTCTCAGGAAACGCGAATCACGGTTGAGCAAACCAATAGAATCGGATAGCCTCGAACCACCGTCGCCTGACCCGACACTTCGGAGAGATGGCTCAAATCAGAACCTAGCCGAGGCTGATTGTGATTTCTTCGACCAGGACTTCGATTTTGACGGTAAGACGCTCTGAAATGGCCCACATCCAGTTTTTAAAACATATTTCCTCGCGTACTACATTCGAATACATGTATGTGAAACATGGCATTGTTGTCATATCTGTAGGTAATGAGAATACGGAAGGGACGGAGGAACCTTGTGACGACAACCAGAGGACATATGAGTTAGCCTGTAAGCGATTGGGTATCCTGCCTTCAAGGTACTTCATCAAAGCCCTGAAATCTCCGAAGATGAACGTCTCTCACCAGGAGATGGGACCAACGGCTTTGAAGCCCTGTATCATTGCTTTAGTGGTAAGTCTTTCGGGTGGAATTTGAAATAAATGTTGAATCCTGATGGATTGCCCGGCCGTGAAGTGTGCTCTATGTTCAAGAATGTACCTGGATTTCTGTATGATGCTCTGGTTTTCGCCTTCGTTCTGAAATGTTGATCGTATGAGTGCAAACATTTGCCTTACTATGCGTTACTTCGTCCCTTTCAGCGGAATACAAAAGTGTTAGACTTGGATGTATCAGGGAACAGTATAGGTGTGGAGGGTGCCAAGCAGATCGCTTCTTTGCTGACGGAAAACATGTATATAACAAATCTGGTAGGTGTTATTTGTAGGAATTACTGTTTGACCTTGCATCCACGAGACGTTTTGTTGCCTGCGCTAGTAAGAGAATACAGATGATATTTACCATTAATGCTCGTCTCCTTCCAGAATTTATCTCATAATGGTCTCAAGACAGAAGGTGCTAAAATCTTATCGGATGTGCTGAGGGAAAATCGACTGGTAACCAACTTGAAGTTGTCAGGTAAGAATTGGTGGGAGTAATATTCTCAGCAACCATGAGCTGAAGGTCAAGAGAGATTGTGATTCGAATGTTCAAAGATGGCTGCTCCTAAAACATTTCTGAATTCTTTTACAGGAAATCACTTCGAGGAGGGAGATGCAGAGTATTTTGCACGTTTGATCCAGGTAAGAGGATTTTGTTTCCTCAAGACTACAACATCCCCTCGTTTATGGGTTTACCGCACGGTATGACACGGAGGGTCGCGAAACGTGGCGGACATTGGTTGACTTGTCGGAGTATGAATATGTATTTCGTTCGTATGCCACCCTGTTTTCCCCTTTTTCTTGAAGACGAACGCCACTACCAGCTCTGGTTGGCGAACGTCGGTGAAGATACATGTAAATCCCGTATGCGTACCACCTGATGTAGATCTATACCACAAGTATTTTGGCGTTAATAAAATGTCACTTTTCGTTTCAGGAAAACACATATCTAACAGAGCTCGATCTCAGTCACAATGCCTTCAGAGAAGAAGGAGGAGTTGTATTAGCAGAAGCATTACGTAAGTGTGTAGCTGAAGCATACGAAGTGTGTGGCCTCTTTCGCCCAGACTTTTTGCGCCTATACTAACGGCGCCCCCTTGGTTATTTGTCTTCAAAGGTTTCTGAATTTCTCCTTCAGAGAGGAATAAATACATAGAAAAACTCGACCTCAGCTGGAATCATTTACGTAGAAAGGGGGCCATCGCGATAGCAAAGCTTTTAGCTGTCAACAGTACCATTACACACCTCAATTTGGCCTGGAACGGATTCGGTGCTGAAGGATGCAATCACCTTGCCGACAACCTACCAAAGAATACGACCTTACTGGAGTTGGACCTGACTTGTAATCGGATTGACAGAGCCTGTCTGAATACCCTCCTCCGTGGGTTGGGGAGGAATAAATCCCTTCAGATTCTGAAGGTAATCATAGAGAGTAGTCGACAGTGTGACTCGAAAAACAAACAGGAAAAAAGTAGTTCCAGCTTGAGAAAGTTCACCAGCTATATCCTGAACTTCAGGGCTTAGACGGTTTTGTCTCTTATAGCGCCGCGGATTTCACAGATTCTGCCTGGTCACGAGGCGTTGTGTAAAGTATGCTTTCCTCATTGTCTTTCAGTTAAGTCAAAACCCAATTACCTCTGAGGGTGCCAACGCCATCTTGGCAACGATTGAACAAAACCAAGCCTTCCCTTTGGAATTTTTGGACATCACAGTGAGTATCGTAGAACGTGATTTTCAGAATGGTGTAGAACGGTGCCAAAGTCTTTTCCATGTGATACTTTAAAAACATGAAATAATAGACTCGAAACGCCCCAAAGGCTTTGTCCTTTCCCCGCTCCGCTCATCTGAACAACCTCTCTCGGTGTTGATGTTCATGATCAAGAGTCACCTCAAAGCCCCCGCAGATGGCAGTCCCATTGTTCGATGCATAAAAAGAGTACCGACAAAACAATACACGTTCGCGTTGGAGTTTCGGGGGCTTTGCGAAAACTCTATTATGACATAATACAAAGGCTTTGTTCTTTTCGCCACACTGCTTATGAAGAAAGATTTTCCTAGGGACAATGTGTTGAAAACGCCTTCGCCGACAAACTCATGGGTATCAAGAAAACAAGAACGCTGGATGTAAAACATGGAATCGTTCTTGAAGAGAAGGAACAGAGGACGGACCAGGATGACTTTACCAACGAAGATCCCATGATGGTCTTGATGGAGTTCATGAGACTGAGAAACCTGCGTTTGATGGATCTGTTTGTGTCGCTCGACAGAGATGGCAGCAAGAGTTTGGAGAGAGAAGAGTTTAGAGATGGCTTACTGGTAAGCTATAATTCAAGGGAGCGCGGTGGCGGAGTGGTTGAGCGTCTGACTCGAGACAGAACGGGTTCGATTCCCGACCAGTCGCCACTTTGTGTTCCAACTGGTCTGAAAGCATCAAGTGATGTGCTTAATGAGCTCTTTCTGGAGTTCCCCAAAAAGGTTTCTGGAGAGACTGGACTTTTCACGTTCGCCTGAGATTTGGGTTCATTCACAACAAGATTTCATTGTATCTTTACTTCCTCCTGAACTATTGAATTCGTTTCGTAATCTCTCTGTCGTTCTTTTTGTGTTTATAGAAAATCAATGTCCCGATGTCGACGAAAGCTTTAGATCGACTGATTAACAAACTCGACGAGGACGGAGACGGTGAAGTTGACTTTCAGTACGCGCGTACTATGGCGTTTCCCTTTCGTGTCTGTTTTTCCAAACAACCTTTAGGGGACACGTAAATGCTTTGTCAGGCTGATAGTGAACAATAGGTTGTCCGCTTATGGACAATAGTTTACGCACTCTGTAGAGTTACGGGGGCTTCGTGAATAAGGTCCCTGATCTCATAGAATGCCTTACATGTGTAGCCTATCAAGCATGTTGGTGTCCAGCTGTCTTTTGAATGGAAACATGGCCGTATTCATAAAGGATGTTTAAGACTTAGACGCGTGTAACTTCGTCAAATGCATGGTGGAAGTGTGTGCATTTAGTGAAGTTACACGCGTCTAAGTCTTAAACACCCTTTATGAATACGGCCCTACGTTCCAACCAGGTGTCATAGAATCTAATGCCCCCGTCTTTCTTATGTCCCCCTGCATTGTTTGTCACAGGATTAAGGGTCTTGGTCTCTCTAGAGCCCTATTCAATGGTGCCGCTTAATCCGTAAATGTATTGTTGGGGGACATTAGATTCTATTACACAATGGACCACAGAGACAACAGGATGTTTCACTGCACCATTCTGACAGCTCGTTGTACATTTCAGGGAACTAATGACAGGTCAGAAAGAACACAAGAAACGGATGGCAAAAATGATGCAGGAAGCAAAAGAAAAATGTATCCCGTACGAAGATACTGATATGGGACGATTGACGAAGAAATTGAAAGCTATTCTAGCATTTAATAATGCAAAGATGCTGAGGGCTGTGGCAAATGCCAGTAGGGCAGTCAGCATCATGAAAGGGAATGTAAAGGCAAAAGAAGAGAAGGAGGCCTAGGGCTGGTATCATAGAGACGACTCAGTCGTACGTCAAGTGATGCAGCTGCTAGCCCTAGGCCAACAGGGTAACATTCGGCTGTTTTATAAATGTACCTTTATGGACCACAGTATTGCCACTTTTTCTCGCGCCACTCTTCAACCCAGGCCAACTACGTTGTCGGCGAATTGACCCGATTTACTACGTACATTTTGTAATGCATTTTTGTAGTTCGTCTTACTGCCGCCAGGTGGCTCCTTCTACGTAGGCAGTAAAGCATTTGAGATCCAATACCGTGCTCCTTTAAGTGCCACCTCGTTTTTCAGTCACAGCGCCGAATTTTGCAACATGTTGCACAAACCGACGAAACAGTAATGTATATTAGGCCTACGTAGGCCTATGTAAAAAATTGTACCAGCCTTGCTACTTTTATGCACTGCGCGGAAACAGCCCCGTTGTGACTGCCCGGCCCACGCGGAGTGGATGCCATCATCAGTACTGAGTGGCGACACAAACGCAGCAGTCGGCGCACAAGATGATTCATCATTATTGAGATACAAAGTAGCGTCTTGCTGAAAATTCATGATAAATATATCACAATTCTGTTACATGTATTTCCCTCTCGGTCAGGTGGACATAGAGATTGAAGGTAAACTAGACTCTCTGTGTGGCTCCCATCGCTTGCATCAGTACTTTGATGCGGTTTATTTGTCGACTGAAAGTGAAAGTTCCGAAAAGTCGGCCGGCCATGAGACTTGCGCACTCGGCTACACTACACGTCATGATGTACATAGCACTGCATGCAGAAAGCACTGTGAACATTTGAATTGGTACAGCGTTCGTAAGTAGAGGCTTTGTGGTCTAAAGCCCTGCGGGGCGTTGGCCTAGGCGTGGTTCAGCACAACTATTGTGCCCAGCCCGCGCTCTAGCTATAGCTGAAGTAAAACCGCCCATGCCATATACACGATCAATATTATTGCGCAATTAATATGGGGCCAAAATAGCTGGGCATGTGCTTCTGGCATTGTGTGGAAGAAAGATTGGCAATAACATCACCCATTTTGGTCTTCATATTGTGCAATAATATTGAACGTGTACGGGCGGCTTAACGTAGAAGATGAACTGTGCTAAACGGTTACTAATTACAGGCCTAGGCCTACTTTGCCCTTTGGGAAAATGGTAACAGTAGTAGTAAATTTAAATCGTACGTGCTCATTGACGTTTGGTATATTTTTCAAAATCCATATTCATGGAGGGTTGCGTCTTCGTATCTGTTGCGTTTCTTTTTCTTGGTAAAAAACTGTCTCTCCACCCTTGATATATCTTGTGAATAAACATCTATAGCAACACACTATGACTTTCTGTCCTTTCTTCTGAGTTCGTTACTCTGATACGGAACTCTCCCAAATGACTGTGCTTCGAGAACCAAATTTTATGGATCAGGCACTGATGATCTACATCAACCTTCCCTGATCAACCTTCGTCGCTGTATAGAGATGCTCGTCACTTCAGCATATTGCCGACAGGAGTCACCGGCTGTCTCCGAGTAACGTTACATGTACCATCGTTGGTTGACACCAACGACACCGTTGCTACTGGCGCAATATCAGCGATGCTTCTTTTAACAGCAGCATCAGTGTTAAAGATAGCCACCTTTACATCGACAACTTTCTAAGATTTGATCACTTTGGATTTAGTTGACGTCACTTTAACTACTCTACTTTAAGATGAGGATACTGTTTTACTCTGTGCTTTTAACGACTTTCTTTTTAGTATTTCTTGGATTGTTTACGGGGGAATGTTATGACATTGACGTGGGAGTAGTAACGAAGCGACTTTTACCCGTCAGAATAGGTAAGTAACATTCTACATTGACGGGACCTAACCTATAGCATGATGCTCTTTTTGTGTCAGAATTGGCAAGTGTTATTTTACATTAGCTGTACATGATGTCATGGTCGTATAATATGATCAGGTTTACTCAATGTTGTTGGTACATGTGATGCATATCCAAAGAAATGCGGAAAGGTGTGGCCCAGCGTGCATTTGAAGACGTTTTTTCCGCAATCTCAATAAATTGGGCTGGAATACCCAGGTCAATCTCACCACCACCACTTAAGCCCCCGTCACATATCCACTCTGGGGCCTGTACGGCGAGTAAAAACAGACAGATTGCCCCTGAACCCCGGTGAATGAAAACCGTAGAAATGACAATGAACATGAAAATGAAAATGAAAATGAAAATGAAAATCGTAATGGACCCGTACTGTCTCTAAAATCGGACGTGAAGAGCCGGGAATGAAATCCCATATGACCCGGGCTTGATTCGAACCCGGGACCTGCCGCTTGCTAAGCGGACGTAATAACCACTGGGCTATCAGGCTCCTCACCCAGACTGGGTGAGCCCATGCCCGTGGTCTGGGCGTGTTCCTCCAGATTTATTTTTTCGAATAGGTGAAGAATTATGCACTTCATTGGCATCTGAAATTCAAAACCTGGAGAACTTACTAGTAATTCACAGAGAGAATAAAGAATGGATGTGGACACCAACAGGCAGGCATATTGTCCGTCTTTTTGCCTACAGCATGTACTGTGAACGTCATTTGACGCGCGGAAAATGATACCAATTGATTTCTGTCTCAGAAAAACCTACTTCGCCTCATCTCAGCGATCGTATCATTGATTAATTAATGTTTTCTGATGAAAGTTGACTAATCAATAAAATCCTTCTGGCATGATATCACACTGTTTTTATCACTTCGATGTCGACACTTCACATCTGTCAGAGTGGCGCAGTAGAAACAGGGGCGGTTTTCACCTCTCACGTTGCTGGTTCGATCCAGGTTCGATCCTCTACAAGTGATAGAGAGGGTGACTTACTATGACAACTCAGCTGGTCGCGCCGTCTCCAGCCATGACATCTGCGCACCTTAAGCGAACTCCGTTTGGTGTGGACTAAACGCGAAGATGCCCAGCACCAAATGTGCAAAGGAAAGTGACCTCCCAGGAAATCATACGTCATTCCGGAAAATTTCGGCCTTCAGATTTCTGTTTCGTCTTTTCTGCCTAAAAGCTTTGGGCTTTCTTCATCCTATCCCTTGTCCTGTACATGTATGTAACCCAGCCATTTATAAACGTGGACTCTCAAGTGCTGGCTCCTCTGCGAATCGCCGCTAGGCCGCCGGGCCAGACATTCCCATCCCATTCCAGGGCAACTAAATCCAGCCAGGTATTTGAATAATTGATTTGATTCTATTGATGGACATGTTTTCCTATGCGGTATCTCATATCATTCATTCAACGAAGGCACCTTGGCTGATTGAGAATTCATACTGCACTTCTTGGCAAAGCAACTCCGACGCAAGAAAATAGACTTCTGTCGTGCGTTGGTTTTTGGTGATGTCGCGGTAATGATTTAAGAAATAGACATCCGATCACAGTTTCTAGCATCAGCTCCGGGCCCCATCTATGGTTATCCAGTTACATAACTAGCTTTTGGTAGGTTGTCTTGCATGCTCCCCTCAATTACCCGCACATAGAAGGGAACCAGGAGAGGACAAAGGAACACTAATATTTGACCTGACGCTGAACCCAAGGCATCAACGTTTCTGAGCTTCTTCGGGACGTGTTCGGATTGGTATCATTTTGAAGATTTGATTGCTAACGACGTAACTCTAGGCATCGATTAACCCGGGTTCACAGTAAATGATTACTCCCTTTAGATTTCGTTGCGGTTAAATTTCGTTCCGTTTCTTACCATTCTTGTGAGTAAGTCAGGATGTCCCTCGTCCACAGTATCGGCAAGCCAGAGAGCTAGTTGAATAATTATCTAATTATGCGCAACAACAACAGCGTTTTCCTCCTGGTGATATTGTCTAACAAAAATCCAGCTGTGACATTTTCCAGCTTCAGCCGTTTGGAGCCAAATAAACTACATCATGAGCAAGCTGTCAAGGTCTTTTCTTCCTCCAGAGAATATTGTTCAAGCACTGTCAAGGCCGAAGATTTCGTCGATTGCTGTAATATCATTATAAAAGACAGTGATACGGAAGCAGCGATAGACAATAGACAGATGGTGCTGCGGCCAATCTTGTGTCGTCACAAGATGGCGCTGCGGCCAATTTTGTGACGTCATCAGGGAAGTAAGGCGTTGCACCAATGCTTTTTTTGTAAAATACGGAAGCATATTACATGTATATGTAACTAGAAGGAAATAACTGAAATCAGCATTAGACAAATCGAGTTTCGTCACGCCACTTGTGATGTAATACCAGGATAGAACCCTTTTTAGCGATCAGAGATTCTCCAAGTAACTCAAAGCTTTTATTCCTTTGTTTCTGGTAAAAAGTCTTCCAATGTGTTTATCGGTTCGGTCCATTTAGCAAATGAGACGACATTTCTTCTGGCTAACCTTTATCCATTGCACGACGCTTCGATTCAATGGTCCGTTACTTAAACGGATGGCATTTGTATTGGCGGCAAGTAACACGGGCAGTTTGTTCTTTATAGCTACCGTCAGGTAATCCATTAAGACTGTCCAGGGTGATTTGTTTTTGCATCCAGTAGAACAGTTGCCCATCGACATCCAACTGTCTGGACGTCTTCGTGTTGGTCAGGGTGTCGAGAGCAATCTTCGAAATGAATATCCGTGTCTTCTCATTGGAATGGATTAAGCTATATCCTTAAGCACAAACAACGTCATGTTAGATGAGTTTCGCTGGCAGCCATCTTGCCAAAATTTGGTCATCGTCATAGGGATTTCCCTCACTGGGGGATGGGAGAATCAAACATCTGTCACTCGGAAGAAAATCCCCATGGTGATGACCTAACTTTGGCAAGGTGGCTGCTAGCAAACCTCATCTAGGCCTACAGCAAGTATCAGCAACATTTGGATCAGCAGCTCGGGAATAGTTGCGAACCAGTCTCACTCTCGGTTATTTCTAAGACTCTCCTCGCAGTCTCATCACCAATATTAAGAGCATTGGTAGTCCATATATACATCAGTCATCAATCTGCTCTCTTTGTATTGCCGCGACTCTGACTCGTTGGTCAAAGTAACGTTTCATGTTCGTTGTCAGTAATGCTGCTCAGGAGTGCTTAACTCGAAGTCATCCTTCTGACAACTAAGTCTTAATTTCCGTGGTGCTTATTGGAAGCTGATTATTTGGTGTTCCATTAAAAAGAACTCGTAAATGTATATCTTCCTTTCTGATAAAATCCTTATCCTCCATCAAACTCGGAATGAAAAATCATATTTTTTATTCCTTTTTAGTTCGCTCTTCGCTATTTTGATTGATGTTATAGCCTACATCTCGCTGATATGAAACCACCCAGCCATATATAATTCCTTTGGCCCCCGAGGACAGCAGTACGTGACGGTTTTTATTTGTTAATTTTGCGGTTAGATTGTTCGTAAATTAGTTATTCAAATCTTTCGTCGCTCTAAATTCCGTATATTTACAGTTTACATTATGGATGTCCACATTATTGATAGATTTACTCAACCGTTTTGATGTGGCTGAACCATTCCATTCTAATCGTTTGGTGGAAATGATGGTTAGAGATGAAACCAACCAATTCAGTCCATTGATATCTGCCAATTAAAACTGTACCATAACCCTGCTGTTATATGTCAAGAAGAAATGAATATATAGATATACATGTAAAAAAACACATTCGCAGCAAATATAATGTGAGCCAGTCTGGGAAATACGGGCACAGACTCCAGTAAATGACATTTTTAAGATCACCAATGTATCACTGAAGAGTAGCCTCTCTTTGTATACTATCAGCTTAAGGGTTATGAAAAGTGACTCAAAATCTCCAATTTTTGACGCAAAAAATCTGACTAACTGCACACTGAATTGAGAAAATAAGGCTCGGGGCACCTTCTTATGACGGTTCCCGAGGGCCTCCGAGCTTTATTTTCCCAATTCTTTTTGCAGTTAGTCAGATTTTTTTGCGTCAAAAATTCGAGATTTCGAGTAACTTTACATAACCCTTATAGATGTTTACCACTCCCCTCTGAGAGACTTGTGCCCGGTTCTCCCAGATCCGGTCACAAACAAGCTTTAACTTCGTCCTCACTTCATCAGGCTGGTATTCTAAAAATCCCGTTGTTTGGTAAATAGACAGTGAGTCAACCCTCCCTGTTCTACTTAACGTTAAGAGATACTCAGCCATTCCCTTTCCTTGTTCATTAGCAGGGCTACCATGGTGATATGACTTTGTTAAAACGTGTGTTCTTTTCTACTAAGTCTTCCCCTGGAGGGTATGTTTGATTAATATCCCGTGTGTTATCTGCTCCGTTGAATAGTAAGTATCGCGCAAAAATTCAATTCCGATCGCCTTAATGTGATCAGCAGTCTCCACCTTGTTATCGTACTCACGTCCCATCAACTCAAAGCTCTCGTTAATATGACAAGAGAATGGAGATCCGTACACGTTAAGACGATCGGTACGAAATTATAGTTATCGCAAAGCCTTCTGCAGTTCCGTTATTGAAACGTACCTGAACCATTGTGCAGGATCTGTAATGGTGCTTTTTGCCGTAATATTCCATAAGGATGGAATTCGAATACGCTGCCTGTGCAGGGCCATACGGCATATAGGATACGGTCGTTTATTTTGGCTCATAAATCTTTGGAGAAAAATCGTTTCTGCAGTTTGATTCATTCAAGCCCTCCTTTGAGTAATGTTGACTCTGCTTATTTGAAACTGCTTCGTCAGCGTTCATGATGTCTCAGGTTTCACTTCAAAGCCTTCCCCTCATATTCATGCGTCACATTTTACCACATTACTTGTAAGTCGATCGTATATCAAGAGAACACAATTTAATCACGCATCTTTTACAGTTGAATCTGTTGACAGTGTTGACATTTCTCATCCAGTTGAAGGCTGGCGACGGCAAAACAAACGTGCCTCAAGGAGCTTCATGGCAGCACGCACATTTGATGGCTTTTTGATATTCTTATGTGAAGGAAGACGTACAGGAATTGTACTGCTTTTGCAGTACAGGAATTGTACTGCTTTTGTAGTACAGGTATTGTATTGCTTTGTACTGCTTTTGCAGTGTGTTCCAAAAACGCCCCAGTGAATAGGAGCAGTCAGCCGCGCATATTGCCAACAGATGGCAGCAAAGTTCTAGCGGACCAATGTACAGGAATATCTACGTGATTGCTGCTCGATCAATAATGACTGGGTCCGCTATATGCATTGAATTGGGCCGTAGTGACACCTATTGGTCAACTCGCTGACAGCTCCCATTGCCAACTTGTGAACCAACTTGCCCGAGAAAATTCTCATGTGGTACCTGGGGAGCGCTGTATAACACTGCCGTCACCTACTCCCCTTCCCCATCATCGACGCTGACAGCCAAGTACTCCGCCATTTCATCTAGACTGGTTCCCGTCCCTTTTCCGCGGCGCCCACTCCGTTGCGAAACAGACAGTAGCGCCGGGGAGTGGACGGTAAAGACGGGAACTACAATGTCCTCCCTTTCTACTAACCTTCAGAGGGAACAAGTTCCACGGAAGATCGCCTCATTTGTACACCAACTAGCTTGTATATGATCGTGGTATGTCAATTATAGCCCTGGTCAGACAAGTATCGGCAAAAGGAATTGGGACGTCAAGTAGTCAGACCTATTACCCGGACTTACCAAGCGTGGAGGGTTCGGAACTGATGTATCGAAGATCATGGCGGAGATGTTTACCCGCAAATTGGTAATGAAAGAGATTGGAAGTCAGCTCAACGTACTTTGACAGTCTCGAAAATCATCTTTCGGCTAATTGTACTCCTGTAGACATGACCAGTGACAAGTGATGAATGTGTACTTTGATAATGAGCGGTGTCCATCTGAAATGTCTTGTATAGATTATGATCGATATGTACAGTACAACAAGCTAATTAGGAGTCGCTCTCCTCCACTGCGTTCTCTCGGCTGCTTCATGTGAGACATGCCCTCAAGAATCTGGAAATCGGTCGATCTTTGCTGAATCAATCGTAGATCGACAGAACAACTTCCTCATAACATCAGGAAACAATTGTTCGATATACGCGAACAGATACTTTAACATATAAAAATGGTCTCACAACAAGCAAAACTTCTCTTCATGGAAATAAGCGGGTGACTTTTGAGAGCAAACCTGCCCGGTCAACAAATCATTCGTATCCCATCCACAGCCTGATCTGACACACAACTTTTTTGGGAGGCTGCAAAAACAATGTTATCGTCATAAAATCGACTTGATATTTCACACACATACGTACAGACGTATACTTTAACATATAAAAATGGTCTCACAACAATCAAAACTTCTCTTCATGGAAATAAAAGGGTGACTTTGAGAGCAAAACTGCCCGGTCAACAAAGCATGTTCATATGCCATCCACAGCCTGATTTGACACACAACTTTTTTGGGAGGCTGCAAAAACAATGTTATCGTCATAAAATCGACTTGATATTTCACACACATACGTACAGAC
>NMRB01000584.1:210821-278435 GCA_002633025.1 Notospermus geniculatus
AGAAATTTGGAAATGTCAAACATTTCCAAATACAAAATTTCTACAAAAAAGGAAAATGCATCCAGGTTAGCTGCAGCCAGAATCCAACCATGTGCTTCAAGAGGACAGGTGCTGCCCTCTGAGCTAAGGAGAAGGAAACTTGGAGAGATTTTGTAACTTTACAAAATCTCTCCATGCAGTGGTGAGATTATCCCATCCACAACCTGATCTGACACACAACTTTTTTGGGAGGCTGCAAAAACAATGTTATCGTCATCAAATCGACTTGATATTTCACACACATACGTACAGACGTGTACTTTAACGTATAAAAATGGTCTCACAACAATCAAAACTTCTCTTCATGGAAATAAACGGGTGACTTTGAGACCAAAACTGCCCGATCAACAAATTTAAAGCATATTCACATATCCCATCCACAACCTGATCTGACACACAACTTTTTTGGGAGGCTGCAAAAACAATGTTATCGTCATCAAATCGACTTGATATTTCACACAAATACGTACAGACGTATACTTTAACATATAAAAATAGTCTCACAAAAATCAAAACTTCTCTTCATGGAAATAAAAGGGTGACTTTGAGAGCAAAATTGCCCGATGAACAAAGCATTCATATCCCATGCACAACCTGATCCGACACACAACTTTTTTGGGAGGCTGCAAAAACAATGTTATCGTCATCAAATCGACTTGATATTTCACACAAATACGTACAGACGTATACTTTAACATATCAAAAAGCATATTCATATCCCATCCACAACCTGATCTGACAAACAACCTTTTTGGGAGGCTGCAAAAACAATGTTATCGTCATCAAATCGACTTGATATTTCACACAAATACGTACAGGACGTATACTTTAACATATAAAAATAGTCTCACAAAAATCAAAACTTCTCTTCATGGAAATAAACGGGTGACTTTGAGACCAAAACTGCCCGATCAACAAAGCATATTCACATATCCCATCCACAACCTGATCTGACACACAACTTTTTTGGGAGGCTGCAAAAACAATGTTATCGTCATCAAATCGACTTGATATTTCACAGACATACGTACAGACATATACTTTAACACATAAAAATAGTCTCACAACAATCAAAACTTCTCTTCATGGAAATAAACGGGTGACTTTGAGAGCAAAACTGCCCGATGAACAAAGCATTCATATCCCATGCACAACCTGCTCTGACACACAACTTTTTTGGGAGGCTGCAAAAACAATGTTAACGTCATCAAATCGACTTGATATTTCACACACGTATACGTACAGACGTATACTTTAACATATAAAAATGGTCTCACAACAATCAAAACTTCTCTTCATGGAAATAAACGGGTGACTTTGAGAGCAAAACTGCCCGATCAACAAAGCATTCATATCCAATCCACAACCTGATCTGTTTATGATATACCTACAAAATGATACCAATTGTCTCCTGTTGTCTTGATCAGAACAGCTCGGCAGATGGCCTGGAAACTTTGGTTACCTCCTGTCTTCAGCCTAGTTTCACTTAGCCTAGTTCGCTCCATCCTGCATTCAATGGAACATCACGGCAAATTACGACAGAAATTGCGAATGCACTCGGCCTACCCCTGAACCTAATGTCGAACTTTCTCTGAGAGAATCTAGTATGGTGATAATTTGTAAGACATGAAAGTTACACTTTATCGCCAGGAGATTTTTTGTAACAAACCAAAGGCAAATTCCAGCTTGCGGAGACTTCTCAGTGAAATACAAAGCAATCCTTCCTTGACTCGTTTCCGTATGTCTGCGATAGTTTAATGAAAGCTGCAAAAATAGAAATCACGGTGTACTAATTTCCGATGAGGATTTCTCCTCTGTGGTGAGAATTAATAGTCTCTTTGACAGCATGGCAGGCAATACCCTTGAAAGCTAATGATAGACTGGGGGCTTGTAGTTGCAAGGTCATCCACAAATAACCTCATCAGTTTCCATACACGGCTATCCTTGGTTTGGACAGGCCAGCTTCTGAATCCCTGAGCTGTAAAATCGCAGGGTAACACTCTTGATTAACGATCTAGGGCAGATACATATATGTTTACCAGCGGAGACAGTCTTTGGGATAAGAGTGCTCAATACAAAAGCCATGCATTGTCAACGGTTATTGCATGTATGGTCAGGGTTAGCCACCTAATCCTTCACAAAGCCTTAATCCACAAAAGCAGCCAGACCTTGATTCCGGGGGACTTCTCCGCCTTCTCAGCGGTTCTGGAAAAGGAAGGCCAGGCAACTGAGAATGGACACTGCTGGCCTGTTCAATGCATAAGGTCTACACTGCGCAGGACCTGGGGGGCTTGCCCTTGTTTAATGAAGGCATCGAAATGCGAATCCAGAGTAGCCTACATGTACTTTACCGTAACCGAACCATCTCGTATCATCTTCACTAAGCAAATCTGACAGCCATGACATTGGACAACTGAGTTGTGAAATATCCTATGAAAACTTATTCAAATGATGTCAAGTGAATTCAGAAAATCTCTTGACTGATGTTAAAATCCCCATATCGACTCTTGGGAACACGTAGGTTGAGATGGCCGTGTTCTATAACATTGCCTTTCGAGACATAATTCGATAAATGGTCCTCGGGTTTCCTCTTTACTCCGCCTTCTCAGCGGTTCTGGAAAAGGAAGGCCAATCAACTGAGATTGGACTCTTCTGGCCTGTTCAATGCATAAGGTCTACGTGCAGGACCTGGGGTGGTCTGTCCTTGCTTTATGAAGCAAACATCGAAATCCAGAGTAGCCTACATGTACTTTACCGTAACCGAACCATCTCGTATCATCTTCACTGAGCAAATCTGACAGCCATGACATTGGACAACTGAGTTGTGAAATATCCTATGAAAACTTATTCAAATGATGTCAAGTGAATTCAGAAAATCTCTTGACTGATGTTAAAATCCCCATATCGAAAAGACTCTTGGGAACACGTAGGTTGAGATGGCCGTGTTCTATAACATTGCCTTTCGAGACATAATTCGATAAATGGTCCTCGGGTTTCCTCTTTGGAATGGAGATCACGCCCGAAATCATCTTAAATCATATCGGAACATTCTGTTTGATATTTGAGGGCAAACAGGTCAAAGCAAGCTGTGAACGATTTGGTCTAAGCCAGATTCCTCTGGCCGTTCCCTTCACTACAAAGCTGACCCCAAGGCTGTGAGTGTGGGTTCACCTTCAATTCAGCTGTGTAGAGTACCTCCATCCCGGCATCCTGAGGTAATCATGCAGGGCCTCTTTCAGGTTATCACCTACGAGGTTGTGCGCTGTGACGAAGGGAGCGAGCGCTAAGAACCCCTGATGTTCTCAGGATGCCATCCTGGAGACTCGGGTCATCTCACTTGGCTATCGCCTCCTTGAGAAGAGGTGTGACGTGGGAAATGCCTCTGGATGACCACGTTTTGGAGGATATAATAGGGAGTTTCAGAAATCAAACGATAAACGTTAACTTTACGACAACGTTATTTTTCATACTGCGAATTCATCAGTAGATTAAATATTGCATTTTCGGTACAAGAAATAACGTTGTTGTAAAGTTAACGTTTATCGTTTGATTTCTTAAACTCCCTAATACCTCTTGCGGTGTAGTTGTCGGAGTAAATGACGAACCAGACTGTTGTACAATGCACAGTATTACTGTAAAAATAAACACCCTTTGAGATACATGTATATGGAAAATGTGATTTGATTAAATTAAAAAGACAACTTTCGAGCACTCGATAAAAGGCTTCTCTTGGTCTTATGATGTCGCCGCACATTCCCAAACCAGTTTTATTTATCAAACATTAACTATGATTTGATTATCATTCATTACTCGTTCTTTGATGATGAAGATCATCCCAAGTGGTTTAGCCTCAAAAGGCTTGCGGTACTTTCATATAGGAAATAAAGCAATCTTTCCTCATAAAGTGTGTAACGAATTATGATGGGCTGTCAAACTGGTGGCGACGTGATAGTTTCCGTCACCAAAATGAGCAACATTATTGATAATACTCTGATAAAACCTGTTATGTGGCAAAATTCGACTGTTGATGAAAGCAAAAAGAACATTTTTAGGATGTTTTCCTTTCATTTTGATTGGTGTTTGCATCGACAAAATTCCTAGCATACGTTTTATTTTTATTTTACAGGCCTCATCGTCGACGGAAGCAAAAACAACCGTATCTACAGGCGTGTCCTTGAAAAGGTCATTCATGACGCCAGACGTGACCTTGACCTCTCATCACAGACTAAGGTTGACCTTGAAGTTGCCACGACAGAAGTCTACAGTCACGACAATGAGACGGCTGTGAAAAGGAAGGGTAGGTTGTCTCTTGATTAATAAAAGGCTTTTGATAAACAACGATTTCATGGACTTGTCATCCATTGGTAATCTAATTCTTGACATGTGACAAGGTCGAGATAGATGGCGTGACCTCGCAATCACCTGTACCTTTGACCTTGGTTTAAATCAGATGATTGCTCAACGAAAATGAGATGCACCTCTTGGTTCACCTGATTATCAATGAAGGACAATGAAGAAACAAGACACTATTTGAATTGCCAAGTGGGTCTGCTGGGTAATCAGGAATGTGCGGAGCTTGTCCCTCCGCGTGCTTCAAATGTCTCAAAGCAGGTTCGCCAACATTCTCACAAAATGCGTGGGTAGCAAATAATTTCCGGAAAAATAGGGGCGGAAGGTACTTCGTGAACATCTGATTTGGCTGCGTGATTCCTCCAATATCACCGTAATCGAGCCGAAGTTTCAACCGAGTAGAAAAAGTGACTTCCCCGGTAATTTGAGGTAGCAATGAACTCGTCCTCTTATTGACGTCAGGTATAGATCGAACGCTAGAAATAATTCCTGATGGCAACATCTATAACCATTAATAGATCAAGATTTGAAGGGTGGCTGTCCTATGGGGTCGATACTAATCATTTAAACTTTGATTTATTTGGTCCTTAAGCTTTGAGCACGATAACTCACAATTTCTTTACAGTAGGCTAGATATGAAAAATCTGACGCTGATAGACTTCTAAAATGCGTTTCAGACACGTCGTTCTCGGTGATCCCGCTAGGGCTTATATAACATAGAGCTGCATGGTATACGGACACAGCGGTTAACACCGGAGAACGCCATTTTCTGCCACACCTACCTAAATTGCTGACGTTGGGCTTTTGAGGTGGTATGCATCACTACGATGAGTTCATTTAAGTCGACGCCCTCCGTGGTAGCGCCAACCAATCTCTCCATCACGAAGTGTTGAATTATTAAAAGAATTGCTGGTGCCGCCTGATTAACTGACGATTTATTGCTGCTCTGGGAGGAGATTTTATCGAGTGGAACCCGTAGGCTCCTACAAATCAAGAGAAACAACGAAACTTCAAAATCTTGCTTCTTTAATTCATGTAGGTCACAAAATCATCAAGAAAACTGGTTCGAATCTGTCAGATCCATTCCTTGGTTATGGAAAGGCGTGATTCTTCTATACCCCTGGTTTCCTTCTACGTTCGTCACCTTTGGCCTCTTGTTCTGTGTGAAAGCGCGTTCACACCTAAACTGGATTCCATCCTGGTGCGTTTTGCGTTGCGGTCCCCCCAAAGCCACGCGGTGGTTTCAACGCTGTTTGAAGCGGCCAGACAGAAATCTTGCGGAAGGCGGTTACTCGATGACGATTCCTGCATGGTCGCTTCACCAGCACCCACAGTTTTAGGCCCATGCAGTGTAATGTGATTTGTACCCCCCAGGCCTTCTAGGCATAATCAGTTAGCTCTGTATATACATCATGTGCATTCAAGTACACCCCGGCGTATGCATTTTGATCATCCGTTTTTTTGTCGGACGCTATTTCAAGAGTATTTAAGGAAATCTGTAGCAATACTGGCCGCATTTGTCAAATGAACAGAGACCATTGATACTATCATTTCACAATGTTTCACATGCATGACAGCGTCTCTATTGAATACCATGTTGCATGATAGATGGAAGAATTATCAGATTGTAGCGTGTTTCATGACAATGTAATTTCCTCCGACAGTTTATGGCACATGGATAATGAACAAGAAATTTCCTAGTGTTTATTTTTGAACAGCTGACCAAGCCGTTCAGAAATATGGCTGTGATAAGGGGAGAATGTTGTGCCAATGTCACATTCTTTAATCGCTATTGTAATCTCAGAATCTGAAGCCGAGAGAACGCAGTTAAAGGTACAATGCACACACACGTGTACTGTATAAACAACATCGGGTAATGCACAGGTTTTCCGAATTCACCACGGAGGGTTCTGCTTGCCAAAGTCTTTTTTACCAATCAGGCAACAGCAATGGATGACCGGTCATCTTTGCCTCGTAAATTTCATCGTAGTCAAGTCACTTGACAACCTAATCAGCATCCAGCAATTTATTCTTCTTTACCTGTAAAGGAAACATTTTCATATCACCCTCAAGCACCAGGAGAGGAATGGAGTTCAGATTCATCGTAGAAATCTGTGGAAGTCGGAGAATGGGAGGGGATAAACTGGCTTGAAAGCTCGATTTTCAGAATTCAGCTTTCACATTTGCGTCTTGTGAGATGACGCTTTGTGGTTAACAATGGCTTCACGGTCGCGAACCCTTTGTGAAGCCTTCGCCTAACCGGCGTGTCCCTATACCGTGTAGATCTATGTCATCGCAGCTTAGTAGGAACCTTCTTCACAGACGAGGTAATTTAAACCAGTACAACCACACTTTGAATTGTTCGCATGGTTTCGTTTCGGTTATCACTCAAGCCGCCAGTCTACCACAGACCATCGCTCCTCATTTTAGGGATGACAGCCTAAGACTCAAGCCCGATTTACCCTATCATGTGTGTTACAATGATCGACTGTTCGCTTGCAACTTTATCCTTTGGATGTAAATGATTCTGTCGCTGTATCGAACGGTGAATTATACAGTTAATGAGGTAACCATAGTAAATAAGAATTGAGATGTCAACTGTAGATATCAATGATAAGTCGGCAGACGATACCGAAGCCGTGTTTCCGCCAATATTAATCCGATCTGACGTCTGACAAATGTGACCCGATTAACGATTAGAGACAGTCTGTTCTTGCGTGACGGCTAAAATGCTGAGCTATAATTTGAAGACACAGCCGTCTGATGCATTCAGCATTGATGTCCGGTGACTAGAGCTTATATCAAACGGCTGGCGTATTGATTACAAGTGATACGAAAGGTTATATCATTGACTCCCGGAGTATTGGAGTGTCCACCCAGGCTCATTGGTGCAAAAGCGGTTGGTTCCTTCAATCAATGCATTTTAGCATGGCTTGTACAGTAGAAAGATGACGTCCTGTGCATAAGAGCGAAAATACACGTTCATGCATTGCAGTGCCGACGATCACTTTTTGTATTAAAATAGTAAAAAATGAAAAGTAAAAAATTAATGTACAGAAGCTTGGTGTGTAACGCCTGGAACACTGCTCTGGGACCTTATTCGCAAAGCCCCCGTAACTTTAAAGGTACGCAAATCCTTTGTCAGGCTGATAGTGAACAATAGGTTTTCCGGGACAATAGTTTGTGCACTCCCGTAAGTTACGGGAGCTTCGTGAATAAGGTCCCTTACAGTTCAGAGGATGATCGTTCCTTTCAAAAACATCGACGAAATCATGCCATCCTTTACGACCGCAGTCAAACCCCTCTTGCCTCGTACTGATCTCTGTCTTTGGTCGTTGTTAGGACAATGTAGGATCTAGTGAAAATATGAAAATTGCCTACTAGGGGGCTTACTCGTAAACAGCAGCTGTCGTACTAGTCCAATAAGTCATACTTATTTAGAAGCCACAACGTCTTGGTCAAGGATCTGCACTTGGTAATATATTCTCCATGTGGCCATTAATAACCCTAGAATGGACCGGTTCATTAAGTTGAGTGGTCCTTTGTCCCAAAGTCCTTAACATTAACGATGCAAAAATTATGGATATTATTCCATATCATGGCTGGTGTGTCTCACTTGGTCTTGGTGTTCATGGCGTCTACGGTCTTCAAGACCTCATTGCCTGACGTTAGTTGTCACGCAATAAAAATTCTTTTTTTTCATTCAAACTGCAAGCGTCCAACCATCCGTTTGTAGGTGGTTGCAGTGATTTGATAATGAAATTATCGTCTCTTGGATTGCACCTAAAATTCATAGACAAACGTACTTTCACGGCCATGTCTACACTGACAAATGTAAATTGAGGTCGACTCAATACGGAGGGACATAAAGTGGTCGTAGAGAGTACCAGCGTTCACTGCCACATGACATTACCGTCTTCGTAGCAACATTAGGGAGTTTTCGCAGAGCCCCCGAAACGCCAGCTCAACGCGAAGATCTATCCTTATGTTCGGTGTTCGTCCTCCCAATGCAAACAAACTGAGTTCTAACTCCTTGCACCACTATTTTGAAGCACAATTCATAACAATCTGAATTGTACTGAGAAGGCGCACTTTCTCTCTCTCCTTTCAGTCTGCCATCTTCTTCGCGATGACGTCATTATGCTAATTGGTCCTCCAACGTCACTTCCGCAACAGGAGCCCCACCTATTGGCAGCAGCAGATCTGTACGGAGTGCCTTATTTCGACATCAAGGCCTCCTTCACCAGACGAGGCCAACATGGATTACAGTCACCCAGATTTACTTTCAACATGTTCCCGGATTATACAGCGGCAATCAAAGAAATCATGGGGTTCATGATTGGGAAAAAGACCCGGATGTTAGTGATATACGATACCAGAATCGGTAAGTGAAGGAGCAGAAACTTTCTTTTTAAGATTGTCCTTTTGGAGCAGTTAGTTTCTTAGAAGTTTTCGTCCGCCTCGTCAAGCTATAGGCGCACACAGAGAAACAGCTGTATTTCGCACAGCGTTGTAGCCGACTTGGCGGAGAGACCAGGATATCACTGCGCCACCGTGCGGTAATTGCACAGCCATTTTTCCAGGTCCATCGTTGGAATGCATCACGTTGCACCAAAAATCAATTGGATTTAATGAACATCGCAAGGTTTTGTGTACATGTAGCTGTACGATTTTGAAAAACGTTGCGACAAATACGGCTTGAGCGGCATTCTTCTGTGTGCGCCTAGCTTAAGTTGTTACATTCATCATCCACGAACGTCGAGATTCTGTATTTTCACTGATGGTATCAGTGAAGAATTTAAATCGGTAGAAGTTCAATCACCACAGAAATCGATTTCGAAACGCTGCTTGGGATCGTCTGGAACTGACGCGGAGGACTTCCGGCGTCACTTAACATTCAGACCGTGTAACTCGTTTACCCTGCTTGACTTCCTCTATCAACCTTTCATACATATTTGATACATTGTGTTGTACTAAGCTCAGCAAGGTAATTCACCTCTCCTGAGGTAATGAACGTATTAGGTTCTTTGTCACGTTCTTCGAGAGGGGCGGCCGTATCATGACATTCAGGTCACGCACTTCAGGATTGTTGTAACATTAAGATAATTGCTCTAAACGGTATCTTTACGGTATCGAACCCGTAAAATCATTTACCGGTAACCATAAAAAATGACTCCAATCTTTTAATCGTCAAAAAGTTGATTCCAAATCATGAACATGAACTGTAACAGATGAGTCTGTTCGTTGCCCTTAAAGCGGATTGTTCGCGTCTGTCGAAAGTGAACCAAAAATAATAAAACAACCCGCTTTATTCGTAACAACAACTGGTAAATGCATTGCGGCGGCCGCTCCGGAAACTGTTCTGTGGAATCTTTGACTCGGCGCGAAAAGTCTGCTTTAAAGGGACGAGGAAAAGTGTTTCGGGCTATCGACAGTATGGTACTGCACGGGTTATCAGCAACGAGACCCACCCGTTCATACTTCATGGAGTGTCTTGCTGTCTGCTCTCTACGGTAGTCAAGATTTGGTATTGACAATTGCCGCATTCAGAAGTGGCGCTCAGAATGCCTACGTCACAGGATACCTGTATCGTGACTCTCTTTTGTGCTCTGACATCAACTGCGCTCCGTTTCGTGAAGGTTGCATATTCTATCCTTACTATACTTTTGCCGGATGAAAGGGCAGGGAACCAGTCCACAAGGGATCCGCTAGTCCTACATCCTGATGTGGGTACTGACTCCCTACGTCACCTCACGATGACCTAGGGAGCGCGCGCTAAAAAACACTGAGTAGCTCAGGGTGCTAAGTCTGATAGAAGGTTGATGACTAGGCTCCGAAGAGTCTACCATTACATACTCCTTCCAGACTTCACCAACGTTCGACACCGTAACAGATATGGCGAACACCGTCAAATTAACAAGTAAAATGATAACTTGATATTCAGATGGCTAGCTAGTGATGATTATTGCATTATATAGGATGACAAGTATATTCCACGGTGGTGTTGGGTGTAGAAATGATATATGCGAAGGGTTATTAAGAGTCGGCAAGTTTATATTACGACAACACTCGGATTTCCTCCAAAACACTTGTCCATTGCGATACCTTAATACCCTCAGTAACAACCTCATTGGTGTGACATACTTGCTGATATACCAAAGGTCCTCTACATGTTATGGGAAAGAAACTTGCCGTCTGAGTATGACCTGACCTCAAAGTAACTCAAGATTGTACATGCTATATCCGACTCATATTCGTATCAAGACACATGTTAAAGTCCGTGGGTTTTGCCTGTATACTGTATATTAATACATGCTGATGACAAAAGAATGTATACGTAATATCATGAACCCCGCGTACCTCGCTGGAAAATTAAACCCCTCTTTTCCATATTCTGCAATTTCTTTCGTCTTCTTTGATCAGTTTTTTCACACCTATCTTGTCACCGCGAGAGTTCCAAAACCATCCATTAAGACGCCAGAACAAGGACAAGATGCCTTTGATCCATGTAATGTTATTGTTCTCTCAACATATCGGATCCAATTAGCCTCCATTAAACCTCCATTAGATGTTACTTCCTTTCATAGTCAAAAAGGCGCGGAGGAAACACTGATCATTTTGCTACTGTTTTTCATCTCGTCTCAAGAACCACTTGCACCGACGGATGATTGGCATTTGGAAAATGGGAATCGGGGTAATGATGAGGGAATACGCCGAATGGAAGATCTGCAGTATGGTGATAGCACTCGATGTACTCCAGAGTAATGGCGCTCTCCCACGTAAGATTTGGCTCTCAATGGGCAATTCACCACTGTTGCACTCTAAAAAGTCAGAGCGCGAAATTTCTTCAGTCCTAATACGTAAAGTTGTCGGGTGGGGGATTTTGGCTTATGTTGGAATGTACTTATCTTCCAAACATTTATCTATAGAATAGGCCTAGGTCATCTTTGTTGTTTGGAAATATTTAGGCCCCTTTTTTAAGGGTTTCGTATTAGGACTGAAGAAATTTCGCGTTCTGACTTTTTTGAGTGTGGTTTCCTTACGGCTCAGGCGCTGCTGCACTTGAGTTTTTTCACGCGAGTTGGAATTCACCATTGTTGGCTTCCTTACCACCTACGTCGGGACCATTGACACAACGACTACCCATAGTTTTCTATGGTTAAATAAGTGCCCACAGAGAGCACGCCCGAGAAAACTCTCACGTCAGGCCTTGCCTACTTTGGAGTACGTCAAGAGTGGTTGCTATTATTCGACATGACACCTCAGGTATTGGAATGATAAATCCATTACTCTGAAAGTCGGCCTGATCTGGGCCGACAACCAAATATACCGGTAACGTTTTAAATCTCATTTAGTGGTCTATCGCTGTCTCATCTATACATTTCATTCACGAACTTGGAGTAGTTCTTCTTGCTTGAAATCAACTGGGAGCGATTTATGAGTCTCGAGTGAGGTCGGGAAGAATGGAGTGCCCCCAGGGTGACATTCACTACAAGGCTTTATCACCTCAGCAATCGATCTGGTCATTCAGAAGCTGTGAGTATCCTCATCAAGGGATCTGTGGAATGCTTTGGGGGTCGACCTTAGTAGTGGCTAACGTAATTTTGTCCCTTTTACTTCATTGTGCCCCACTTGGTCCATGATATAGATGACATTAACAGGATTTATGACAGTCAGTCAGAATCCCCCGGGGAATCCCCTCAGTACACAAATCAAGACATCTTAAAAGAAGCCCGACGATGTTCATACGATTGACCAGAACTTTCAGTGTCAGGCAGGCAAAGCTAAATCTCATTTGCGCAGCTCCGTACACATCTGTCTGGAAGAGTTATATCTTGTTACCATGCGTCACCAACGAAAAGTGCTTTAAAACACGACCCTCACCGTCTGCCTGGAATTCATGACATCGTCCATCGAGTCCCGAAATCTTAGATGATGGCAGTGCTGTTTTCTTTGCGTATACATCAATAGGGTTGACAATGACGCTTGTAGTTCATGAGAAATCCAGCCAATCCTTTTCCCCATAAGACTACATAGGTTACGTCGTTCAACAAAAGTGGGAAAAATACTGAAAGCGAAAAGCAAATCTTCCTGCGAAAGATTTTTCATTGGTCAGTCATCGTGGAGAGATTAATTCAATCCGACAACGTTCCAAGCCCCCTGGTATCATTAGCTGACATTACGGCCCCTCGCTGAGATGTCTTCACATTTCCTTTGATCGTCTTTACGTACGTACCCCTTTGTGGCTCTGATCCCCCTAGTTACTTCCGTTGTCTTCTCTTATATTTGGAGACAAAAGGACCCTTTGAGGAAGATATCGACTTGCACGAGGCGGTCGACCCAAACGCAGGCTTCTACAACAAGAGCGCCGGATTCTCTCTTGTACTAACGAACAAAATCCAGGAAGACTTTGCATGATCAAAGAACTTTTATCTTTTCTCATCTATTAAATATCTTTTATCATGTGCCCCAAAGTTTTCTTCTCCGCTCTTGAATCTCTGTTCCATATACAACATCGACGTTCCCAATGGGGATCGCTCTGTAGCGAGAAAGACTAAATCAGGATCAGGCAAGGGGGTTGAACCACGAAGGTTCATATCGCTACGCCTTCGGACTAAGTGGAGCGAAGTCCAAACGCGAAGTGACCGGGCGTAGGCCTTTGATAGTGAGGTTTCAAAATCAAACGATAAACCAAAACTTTACGACAACGTTATTTTTTCATACTACACATTAACCAGATTTTGCATTGCATTTTCGGTACAAAAATGAAGTTCGAAACCTCCCTAATCGAGAGGTTAAGAAACCGCTCCGTTAACGATAACACTAACGCTAACGCTATTTCTGACGTACATATGCAATGTAAAAAATAACGTTAGCGTTAGTGTTACCGTTAACGGAGCGATTTCTTAACCTCTCGATTACCAGACACCGACGGTCTGTGCTTACCAGTCGGGTCTTCCTTTTACCAGATCCTGCACCGCCATTGTGTAAGTTTGACGTGTACTGTGATCGTGAAACTGAGAATAGCTGCAAGAAGAAACTTTCTTACCCTTTGATAAATGAGGAATTATAGGATTTATATCATTCCTCGTTTTATCAGAACGTTGGAGCATGTAGTTCAAAGATCAGCGGTATGTTGTTCAGTCTGTAGTCGGACACCAAAACGCATGGTTGATGTTGCATTTACTTTGAGAGAACGGCACTTGTGACTTTGAAGTCATACGTTAATGACCTTTATCATTGTCACATATTGACATACCGTACCTTAACCTTCTTTTTATCAATTCTTTTCCCAGGGTTGCCTTAGTACTAAACTGATCCGTACCACGGTTCCCCTTCCGTTGAACGCCAGTCGTTCTTACGACTTCCTTACATAGTATCCGTCTTCAAACAACAACTCAAATAGATTCCTCGTCTAACGTTGCGAATCTTCCGTCGCAGCGTGGCCGTGCGGTTCGCTGTGAGTTATTGCCTTTTGCATGGCTGAATAGCCGTTCTCATTAGGAAGTTGATGTAGAGATATATTAACGTAATGGGTCTCCTCGTACTCGTTTATCAAGGTTGCCGCCAAAATACCCTAAAGTTTCCTTGTAGCATGGCGTGAAGTAAAACGGAGGTAGGCACCAGGGAATCCGTGTGCTTATCCTCTGGCTGGACTTTAAATCTTCTACCCTGCATCTTTTATCCTTGTCACAATACAAACCGGTATAAACACTATTTACAAAAGAGAATGCCGCAAGCTGTAAGTTTCCGTGGTAACTAAATGAGATGATATCTTCTTGTCAGTAAGATGCAAACAGTGAAACAATACGTTGTTTTCCGGTCTGAATGGCCATTTTGCTTGGCCATTCCGCCTACCTCCTGACAAGTGGAAAAAGGGTGCAGTCAGGTGGTAACTAACAACAATTCAGCCTTTTTCCTTTGCCGAGGACAAGTCGGAGGTCTTGTTTGCATAGCAGAAAACAGAACGTACCGTGGTAGAAAAACGAAATCTTCCTCACGGTGTTGTTTCCGATGGCGTCTAATTACTGTATACGTCGTTCCACGTAGAGAACAAGAAAGCAGCATCTGTTTGGCTGATCATGGAATCATGTATAAAGTCTCAGTCGATAACTGCGACTGCGATAACAAGTAATGACTCTCTAATCAATGGCATTGGCAATGTTTCTTAATGCTTCTCGCAAACTCCTCCGGGATGGTTTCGACGCAGCTTGCAGACATACATGTACATGTAACGCTGAGTGCAAGTAAGCAGCGGTGAGGCATCTCTACGCCAAAACGAAGTACCGGTACGTACATTCGTGCGAGACATGATATCAGAGAGTTCAGGCAAAGTCTCCGAAACGCCAGACGCGAACGTCTAACAGGGTCTTTTGTTCGGTCCTCCTCCCTTCGTGGCATCGAACAATGGGTTTGACGTTCGCGTTGGCGTTTTGGTGGCTTTGCGGAAACTCCATAGAGAGTTTCGGGGCTTTGCGAAAACTCTCTAGGGAGTTTTCGCAAAGACTTTGCGAAAACTCTCTAGGGAGAGAAACGCCAACGTGAACGCCACATTGTTCGATGCCACAAACAGACACCGAACAAAACGATACATTGCCAGGTTCGTGTTGGCGTTTCGGGGGCTTTGCGAAAACTCTCTATATTATGAATAAAACCTACTAAATGCCTTTAATACTTATCTGTTGTAGAAATGCTTTGGGAAGTCTTGTAAAAAACCGAAGCAAAAGAATTTACTAAACTTCAGCAATATACCAGTTCAATTTCCCTGTGTAAATACTTGGAAAGACGGTCGCGCTGCCGTCGTTATGGCAATACATGTCCAAAACAGATTTTTGTATAGATTTTCACAACATACTCATCTAAATCGTAAGGTTTCACCCGTTTGACTGTAATATCTATTTATATAGGCGATAACCACTTCCTCTCGTCAATATACTTATGTCTCTTGATGAAAGAAAATCTATCACATATATCGGGCGTTTTATCGCTCTTGTCGTGTCAAGTCTCTCCATGTAAATACAATTTCTCTTTCCGATACATCGTGTCGTTTACTTTACTGTCTGTTCAGGTTCGTTCGTGCGAGATTTTTGACCCTGTGACTTCGTTATTACTCAACAAAATATTAACAAAATTCCATTAAATTTTCGTTGCTGTCTTTCTGCTATCTTCTTCTTGTCGCCTGAGTCCGAAAGAACGGATCCTTCTCTCAAGTCCACTTCATTTCCGATCGCCATATATATGTTCTCAGTGAAGTTTACACTACGCGATGCATTGGGTTTTTTCAAAATGGCCGCCATGCCCACCATGTGGCCGTGAACTCGGGCTGCGAGTTGATGAAAGAACTTCTTCACGTGGTATTATTTGGGAAAACGAAAGCAATAATGCCTGTTTTACGAAAATATGACGGACTTGTGTTAAAATTGGTTGGATAAAAACCTGACGCACTAACGAATTCGAACCGACAATATCAGAATTCCATAACAACACCTCAGGGGCTGACTCCGTTTGGTAACTACGCATTGGCATTCTTGGCAGCGATATCTTCTTCTAGCAAAAATTCTTTTTGTCCATATCACCTAATTAAGACATGCCATGGTGATACATTACATCAGTTGGCTGTACCGAGCATTTTACTCGGCGAGACTCTTGAGTGCCAACCGCAAGTCGTTTACAGTTTGCTCGTTTACATACAATCAAGAATGGTTGTTCATTTCAGCTGTAAAAAGCCAGGCCATTTCTTATCTCATCTGTCCCCAGAGTCCAGCAGACATCTACGGTCTAAGTTTTCTCACATCCTATGGTATGGATTGGAAAATATTTGAACAAATGTTGTTCCTGTCAGCCATTTAAGAATGTTTGTTCGTTTTTATTTCGATTCATTTCCAATGCTTTTAGAAAGCTTCAACAGAAGATACTGTCTGTTTAAATCAGGAGCAGATGAGTTAATACCTTTTTCTCGCCAGAGATGGCTACACGTAACATCCTCTGAAAGCGACAACATACAGGGGACATTTTTTTAAGAAAGAGTTGGTTACTGCCGCGAAAGATCCTATATGTACCTTTCCAGATACCAACAAGTCGCGGAAGATGAATGTATGCCGAATATTCCAATTTCGCATTTTCCCAACTCGCCCTCAATGGTTCTGTCCAGGGTTACGGTTGGTTATAGAGTTTGTATTAGGGTGTGAATGGGGATCCTACACGTAGCTCGATAGAGGGCAGCACACCGAAACCCGGTCCTAATACAATGGACGCCTTTTGTGTGGGAAATTGATCAGGTCCGGGATGTCAGTTTCATTTCAATAGTTTTAACCACCAGTGACACCTATTGAGGCAGTGAGCTAAGGTCCCCATTGGGAAGGGTGAAACGGGACTTATAAACCGCTTAAGATGTCGCCAATACTGATTACGTCAAATAGAATTCTACTTCTACCTCTCAATGTCATTTTCTTTTCATTCCAGGTGTCGATGAACTTAATGACTTCCATTACCGGGCAGACGGATGGAGGCAGCGCTTTGCCGCCGTTCCCCAGAATTCCAACATGGTGGAATGGCAGCAGGCTGTGACGTGGTTGCTGTTGAGCTCCAAACGTGCGAAGGAAAAACAAATTGTCCTCATCACAGACGCTGTCACTGCCTACAGAATACTACAGTTGGTAAGTCTCATTTGCTTCTTAATTTTATTGTGAAAAACGCCGTGCTTGATGAAGAGAAGAGAGAAACCTAAGATCAATGCATGATGCTTCATGAGAATATGATTACGTAACCATTTGCTTCTTATTGTGAAAAACGCCATGCTTGATGAAGAGAAGAGAGAAACCTAAAAGATCAATGCATGATGCTTCATGAGATTATGATTACATAACCATGATTTCCTCTTCAAAATATCGACAAAGTTCCTTTGACATGTTTGAGCATGACTGATTTGTCGGTCAAATCATTCGGCCTTCATGACATAATTATATGTTAGACAGATAGTAAACCTACCATTACTCTGACAGCTGATATCAGTTTTTCCTATTTTGAGGTTATTTGTCCGTTGCGAATGGTCAGTGTATCACGACCTATAACTTTCTAAACACAAGTCACATGACATCATGAAAATGGTGAACATTCTTGACTGAAATTGCATGTTGCTCATATGTTGATGCACCCATTCACCGTCCGCCGTACCAGGACATCCCCTCGCTCGGAGGTAATTTGATTTGTACCTGAAGACCAGAATGAGATTTGCGTTTTGGAGTTAATTTGATGTATATGAAGTTAGTTACGATTACTGAGATTGAATTGGAGAGTAGAGGGGAGACGTTGCAACCAACGGTTAGGTATTCTGTGTGGATATGCCAGAGATGAATCGGGAGATTCTGTTTGCAAACTAACGTTTAGTGCTTTTCCAAAACACCCGATACCCCACGCGAACGTCTGGATCCTTTTGTTCGGTGCTCTCTTGGTGGCATTGACGTTCGTTTTGGCGTTCAAGGGCCTTTGAGGAAATTCCATACATGCATAACACTTTCTGAGAACTGTAGTTGGGGCCTATACCTGTCGCTTTGGCATAACAGCAGCAACAATACTGTGACCAATTGTTATTGGGCACTGTTGGAAAATTTTATTGAAAGACGAACACAATCTATAGCCATAACCAAGAATAAGTACTTATATATAGGTACTTATATATTCTTGCCATAACGTAATGCTTCTTAACAGCCTTCTGACGTTTTATACTGAGGATGTTAACTGCATCCCACCACCTCAAAACATTTCCTCGCAAAGAACAAACACAGTTTGATTACTCTAAAGCTGCCCCCTTGTTGATAGAATAAATAAAAAGCTCCGCGTATCATAATGGAGTTTTATTCTATTAGTCAAATGGGATGCATATTTTTAAGTGTTGTCCTGACAATCCGAGCGTCATCATTAAATTTTCTATGTATGAAAAACAGCAATATGGGAAATGGTCCATGTATCCACGCATGACGTTTTATTCGCAAGTGGTGTATTTGTCAGTGGTTCTGTAATGCATCTTATTAATGAAATATGTATAAAGTTGTATAATTAAATTTATCATGTTCATCTATACGACACGAGTTGTTGATGATCATCTACATTTAATATACCAGGCGTTTAGAAAGCTGATGACAAGCAAACTAAATTATTTGGAGTGGCGGAACGTATCATCTCGGCTTCAAAAATGGACTATCACACCAATTACTAACCATTAAACAAACCAGGTGTCTCATTTTTTGGACCCAATGCGAGTTTTATCTACAAGAGTCCTTCCTTGTTGATGCTGGGTGACGTTGCCAGTCCATGTCCAGGCATCACAGGGGTGTCATTTTGGGCGAGTCCTTCCCCAATGCCAGTTGGATCCGCTGTCGATTCGTAAATCCTCCGGTCATGTCTGTCCTACAGTAAAGCTGAGCGCACACAGGGAAATCTCACCGCACCGAGATCATCCCTGCGAGCCCTGTCTGTGAGCTAAAGATTTGCGCTTACCTCATCTCTGCGAACTTCCTCAGGTCCTACAAATTGATTCTTCCTGTTCATTTCATTAAAATGCGTTTGTTAGAAAAAAATTCGGGATAAAAAAAATCCTAGCAACAATAATACTTCAGTGGCAACAATAAAGTAATTAACGTGAACGGGCCTTAATTTCAACAGCGGAAGCCACCGTGGGACTTGCATAAAAGAGTTACTGGCGTGGCCTAGCTGAATTGTATCTGAGTATCGTCACCTCTATCATTTAAATATTTACCTTTGAGTGGTGGTTGTCTAGTTAGAATATCGTTGGAGCAACAGTAATGATGGCTGCTTCGGTTTGAGAAGTTACATGTACATGTAGACTGCTGCGAAATTTTGGTTGTCGGATATAGGATAAATCACTTCTCAGGATGAAGTTTAAGGTGTGGTTGTTCGGTGAGTACATTGCTTTTTTATGCCATTTTCATTCACAATTTACAAGTTCACGACACATTCCTAAAAAAATAACGCGTGTTCGTTCATTGCTGCATCGGCCTACTGCCTGTTGAAAACCCTCGTTGCCAGCACCCCGGTGCACTAGGCAATGTACTGAAACATTCCGCAGCATTTTCTGCATTTTCCGTTGGAATACTAGCAACTTTACGATTCCCAAACTTGTGCCGTACCTCGGCAATTTTCGTACTAACGTTACTGCTCCGAATTTAAACATGCTGGATGTCAAAAATTACAAATTTTGTCTATTTTTCTCGCATTACTTTTCCTGTTTTCAATTTCAGGGCTCATCCTCGGATCTGTTCTTCGACAGCTGCAGTCAAGTCGTATAAACACTACTGGTACTTATGAACTTAAGAAAGGCAAAGTTGGCACAAGAAATAAGGATGTATCGGACATCGGTGGCACCTCTCAGCTCGGACGAAGCCGAAGGAAGAGAAGTGGAAAGCTGATTGATAGACTGAAGACGCTCTTTGACACTGGAGCTTTCAAAAGATTGTTCAAGTGCCCGAATCTTTCGTGTTCCTCCGATGGATCATGTCGAGGCCTCGCGCGTAAAAATGGTGACGTCTGCTACTGTGATAAACACTGTGAAACATTCGCCGATTGTTGCGAGGGGTACAAAAGCTGCCTCCATGTGGATAGATACAATACCATTATCAAAATATCAAAGTGGTCCCAGTACATGCAGTGTGCAATTAAGGTGGATAAATTTCCCCGATTCAAGACTTATCAGGCTGTGTCACGATGTCCCAGCCATGCGGATGAATACCTGAAAAAGAAGTGCGATTCTGATGGAAGTAATTCAATGTCACTTTACCAGACTACCCCTGTCACACATCGGGGAATTCCGTTCCGGAATGTCTACTGCGCACAGTGTCATGGCGTGTCACTTCCCGAATCCCCCTTCTGGAGATTAACACGCACGTTTGCCACGAAGGAGGCGAGTTTTGAGCTAGATTGGGGGGTTGTTCTTTCAACTGTATTCGTGTCCACGTACTACAGAGTAGTAGTCCCAAAAGAGGACCAAAATATTGTTGTGAGAAAATGTGAGACCACGACACGTCAGTTGAACGTTGCCGTGCCAATCCACGCGATAAAAGGTTGTGTACCTCTGGCATTGCTCGAGTCTCAGAACAAGTCACACGCAACGTACTCGAGTGACGTGGAAAGATGCCAATACATGTCCGCGCCGGTGTTTGCCGAGCATGATAACATGCTACTTGGATTCAGGAATAAGTTTTGTGCACAGTGTAATCAAATGTCGAAGGATCTGATCTGCAGTGATGATTTTATCGACCGGATAAAGAAACTCTCACCGGGGTCCCGGGGGCCACCCGGACCTGGCCCGAAAAATATTACCTGGAATCGTGACTTTAACATTATTTCATACGATAAAATAATGAAAGCGCCCAAAATGCCATGTTTCCCCGAAAACGGTAAAACGTTTGTTCTAGACCCCCATTATACTACTCCGATTTATTTCCGAATACAAATATAACGGCTGACAAAAATTACAAAATCTACCCGTTTTCACGCAATCAATTTTGTGTTTTCAATTTCAGGGCTCATCCTCGGATCTGTTCTTCGACAGCTGCAGTCAAGTCGTATAAACACTACTGATACTAATGACCTTAAGAACGGCAAAGTTGGCACAAGAAACAATGATGTATCGGACATCGTTGGCACCTCTCAGCTCGGACGAAGCCGAAGGAAGAGAAGTGGAAAGCTGATTGATAGACTGAAGACGCTCTTTGACACTGGAGATTTTAAAAGATTGTTCAAGTGTCCGAATCTTTCGTGTTCCTCCGATGGATCATGTCGAGGCCTCGCGCGTAAAAATGGTGACGTGTGCTACTGTGATAAACACTGTGAAACATTCGGCGATTGTTGCGAGGGATACAAAAGGTGCCTCCATGTGGATCGATACAATACTACTATCAAAATATCAAAGTGGTCCCAGTACATGCAGTGTGCAATTAAGGTGGATAAATTTCCCCTATTGAAGACTTATCAGGCTGTGTCACGATGTCCCAGCCATGCGGATGAATATCTGAAAAAGATGTGCGAAGCTGATGGAAGTAATTCAACGTCACTTTACCAGACTACCCCTGTCACGCATCGGGGAATTCCGTTCCGGAATGTCTACTGCGCACAGTGTCATGGCGTGTTACTTTCCGAATCCCCCTTCTGGAGATTAAAACGCACGTTATCCACGAAGGAGGAGAATTTTGAGCTAGATTGGGGGGTTGTTCTTTCAACTGTATTCGTGTCCAAGTACTACAGAGTAGTAGTCCCGAAAGAGGACCAAAATATTGTTGTGAGAAAATGTGAGACCACGACACGTCAGTTGAACGTCGCCGTGCCAATCCACGCGATAAAAGGTTGTGTACCTCTGGCATTGCTCGACTCTCAGAACAAGTCATATGCAACGTACTCGAGTGACGTGGAAAGATGCCAATACATGTCCGCGCCGGTGTTTGCCGAGCATGGTAACATGCTACTTGGATTCAGGAATAAGTTTTGTGCACAGTGTAATCAAATGTCAACGGATCTGATCTGCGGAGATGATTTTATCGACCGGATAAAGAAGCTCTCACCGGGGTCCCGGGGGCCAGCCGGACCTGGCCCGAGAAATATTACCTGGAATCATGACTTTAACATTATTTCATACGATAAAATAATGAAAGCGCCCAAAATGCCATGTTTCCCCGAAAACGGTAAAACGTTTGTTCTAGACCCCCAGTCCCTAAGTTCCTCAAGAGCGACGTCCTACACGAGATCGAGTACTCGGACTGTGCAGACGAGTGTCTAAAAACACTAACGATATTTCGGGAGATCACAGCAAGTATCCGTACTTGTTCGACTTGTCGCGTTTCTGTCTTGTAAGACGAACAGTCATAGCGAATGAGGGTCGTAACTTTCTGTACCATTACACGTCAGTTCGTCAGGAAACGATCGGCACGGATGAAAATTCTTGCCTTGCTTTAAGGGACCTTCTCAAAATAAATTTGAAGCCTAAAAGATGAAATTTTTTCATCTCTCTGTGAACCACCTATCCCCCCTCAAAAGATGAAAAAGTGAAGAAGTCTGGCTTCAACACTGGGCAGGCCAAAATATGCCTCTATGTTGCTAGAAACTTCCCTTCCTACAAGGTTTAAAGCATCACTTTGTGTGTTTCTGTGGATGTAAAGAGAAAAAACGACGCAAAATTCAATGTATGGTGCCTTGGAATGGTGAAGCCAGAAAGGTATCAAGAAACGAAATTTTGGCCATAAAATGAAAACCCCCTCCCCCCTAGATGAAGAAATTTCATCTTTTAGGCTTCAAATTTATTTTGAGAAGGTCCCTAAGTGACAGTTGCATTGACATCCAGCAGGTATTTTAGGTCCCGCAATGAGTAGTCCCGTGGGCATGGCCGCTCGTGAAACCATAATACTTGAGTACATTTCAATTTACTTTCGAAAGGTATTCTCTTGTCTTCGCACCATTATTCACTCACGGAAGTTGCATGAGCCAGAGTTAGTGGAAGTAACTGGACAACCTATTAGCTTTTAACCGGAGGCGTTGTCGGAGGCAGTCGATGCACAAACATCTTCACGAAGCTCTTTCAACAACTAGAGGTTGCGCGGGTCCGTCATTTGCTGAAAACAGATTATACTAATTTATATGTATGACAAGTCGACGTCGAGTTCTCAACTGAATTTCTGTATTCAGACGCCGGCGTAGTTTAACACGTTGAGCATGTTGAGACGAGTAACAGTTTAGAGGGACGGGAAATTTGGTACAAGTCGCCAGCAGGGTGTTATTGGACGTGAATCCGCTGATCGATGGACAATTATCGACTTTTGTTATCTTACATGACTGATCAATGATCACTGGAGGATGAAATCACCTTTGTGATCACGAATACGTCTGGGTCTGCGGACGATGGCGAATTACCAAACGGAAATGCCGATTATAGGGCTTATATTGGTCATCATACTTACATAGATTCTTGTTACATATACATCATATGCATATACTTTAACCTCTTAGATGTAAAACCAGTTCCAAATATTCCAGTCAAGGCCTAGGACCACCCACTATTTATGATCTTTTTGAGGGTATTGTGTTTTGGGCAGTGATCACCAGGTCGTGACAACCTCAGTTCGCCATGTAATAGTGTGAGTTGAGGACCACTGATGTAATGCGTACCACCGTCTCCTGCACCCCATTGTGTGTCATTGGTAATTGTACAGCTTGGTGACGTAAGATGTGCCATCAAGGTCACAACTGTGGTCAGTTTCTTCAAATTTCTTGCATCAGGAACCACCATTTTCCTATAAAAGAGCCACGTCAACCCAAACAATATGTCTTGAATGAGCAAGCAGAAGTTCATGACTTGGCCAACAGAATATCTGGCCAATCAGAGAGCAATGCATGTTCCCTTCTCACTGCATAATAATTGGAGGCGGTCTTGAACCAAGTTAATGAACCGGTCTTACATCTAAGAGGTTAGAGTACATGTATATGCATGTTTTAGCTCCTGTTATCACCTCTACATGTATAAGAGACGATCCTTTTGGTGCCTCCCCGCCACGCTTGTTGGGAAATTCCCTCGCAACATTAGACGGCACTTTTTCTAATACATGTACCCTCTGCCAAGTGTGCGGGATATTTTCCATTTTTTTCATACACATAATATTAAAATTTATTAAGTTCAACACGAGTTGTTGATGATCGTCTACATTTAATATACCAGTCGTTCAGAAAGCTGGTGAGAAGCAAATTAAATTATTTGGAGTGGCGAGACGTATCATTTCGGCTTCAAAAATGGACGATCACACCAATTACTAATCCATTAAACAGATCGTCGGTGGATGTCTCATTTTTTGGACCGCACCATGAGATTTGGATGCACATTCTAATCATACAAACAGTCCTCTCTTGTTGATGTTGCGTTACGTTGCCTCTCCATGTCCAGACATCACTGGGCGAGTCCTTCCCCAATGAGAGTCGGATCCCCTCTCGATTCACAAACAGTCCTCTGTCCAAACTAGGTAAAGCTGATAGCAAACATACGGAATCTGTACGTCCTTCAGGTTGATGCCTCTCTGTGTTCATATCGTTAAAACTGCATTTGTTAAAGAGGTTGGGGGCTGAAAACTCCGTAGCAACCGTACCAATATTTCTGTAGCAATTACATTTGTGTAATTAATGTGAACAGGCGATTATTTCTAACAGCGCAAACCACCTTGGGACTTTGCATAAAAGAGTTGCCCGGCCTAGCTGAATTGTAACTGAGTATTGTCACCTCCATCATTTAAATATTTACCCATGAATGCTGGTTGTCTATTAACAATGCCGTGGAGCAACAGTAATGTTGGGCGCTTCGGAACTTGCTGCGGTTTAGCGTTTTCGCTGCTGCGAAATTTTGGTTTTCAGATATATAGGATAAGCACTTTTCAGGATGAAGTTTAAGGTGTATTGGTTTGGTGAGTACATTGCTCTTTTATCTGTTTTTCATTCACAATTTACAAGTTAACCACACATTCCTAAAGAACGAACGTGTTCGTTCTTTTCTGCATTGGCCTACTGCCTGTTGCCCGCACGTAGTGTGCACTACTACCTTGGCAATGCAATGTACTAAAACATTCCGCCTCGTATTCTGCATTTTGTGTTCAATACTAGGAACTTGACGATTCCCAAACTTGTGCTGTGCCTCGGCAGTTTTGTTAGTACCTTTTATACTACTCCGATTTATTTCCGAATACAAATATAACGGCTGACAAAAATTACAAAATCTACCCGTTTTCACGCAATCAATTTTGTGTTTTCAATTTCAGGGCTCATCCTCGGATCTGTTCTTCGACAGCTGCAGTCAAGTCGTATAAACACTACTGATACTAATGACCTTAAGAACGGCAAAGTTGGCACAAGAAATAAGGGTGTATCGGACATCGTTGGCACCTCTCAGCTCGGGCGAAGTCGAAGGAAGAGAAGTGGAAAGCTGGTTGATAGACTGAAGACGCTCTTTGACACTGGAGATTTTAAAAGATTGTTCAAGTGTCCGAATCTTTCGTGTTCCTCCGATGGATCATGTCGAGGCCTCGCGCGTAAAAATGGTGACGTCTGCTACTGTGATAAACACTGTGAAACATTCGGCGATTGTTGCGAGGGATACAAAAGGTGCCTCCATGTGGATCGATACAATACTACTATCAAAATATCAAAGTGGTCCCAGTACATGCAGTGTGCAATTAAGGTGGATAAATTTCCCCGATTCAAGACTTATCAGGCTGTGTCACGATGTCCTAGCCACGCGGATAAATATCTGAAAAAGAAATGCGAAGCTGATGGAAATAATTCAACGCCACTTTACCAGACTACCCCTGTCACGCATCGGGGAATTCCGTTCCGGAATGTCTACTGCGCACAGTGTCATGGCGTGTCACTTTCCGAATCCCCCTTCTGGAGATTAACACGCACGTTATCCACGAAGGAGGAGAATTTTGAGCTAGATTGGGGGGTTGTTCTTTCAACTGTATTCGTGTCCACGTACTACAGAGTAGTAGTCCCGAAAGAGGATCAAAATGTTGTTGTGAGAAAATGTGAGACCACGACACGTCAGTTGAACGTTGCCGTGCCAATCCACGCGATAAAAGGTTGTGTACCTCTGGCATTGCTCGACTCTCAGAACAAGTCACACGCAACGTACTCGAGTGACGTGGAAAGATGCAAATACATGTCCGCGCCGGTGTTTGCCGAGCATGATAACATGCTACTTGGATTCAGGAATAAGTTTTGTGCACAGTGTAATCAAATGTCGAAGGATCTGATCTGCAGAGATGATTTTATCGACCGGATAAAGAAACTCTCACAGAATTATCATGGCCGTGAAGATGGAAAGTCTCATGACAGCACTGGACAATCTATTTCATATGCTTCAATCATGAAACCGCCCAATATAAACTTCTTCCTGTCATGTTTACCAGTACACGGTAAAAAGTTTGTTCATGACCCGCTGACCATGTCATGCAAAGAGGTACGAAGATGTGACTTGGGTTTCGTTGAGTGGAGGGGAAAATGTTTTAGGGATCCATTTGATGAGGCGTATACTCACCCCTTGAAGGGCGAGGAAGGTTACCTTACTGTGGAACTGCAAATAAATCTGACTGATACCTTAAGTATCATCAGAAAAGATACAGGATTCGACCCTGACGGTTTTAGTCAACTCCTCCAAGGAGATGTTGTTCTCAATTCGACAGCGCTTTCCTTGCCGTGGCGGAACGTAACTAACGTAACCGTTAGATTCGATGATAGACATATGGAATCGTTTCCCATGCTCGGCGGGATAGAGCTCCAGTACAAGCCGAACACGGAAATCAGGATGGCGTTAAAACTAAGACAAAACCATTCTTCGAAAACGAGCGAGGTAGGCAATGTTATCCGTTCACTTGAACAGGAAAAGACGTTCAAGAAGGGAGTGCTTGACGCTTACAAGATATACAGTCATGCGGTGGATCTTCCCCTGCGATGCGGTGAGGGAGAGCTTGTGAGGGTACCCTACGACGATGACTTAAAGCATTATCTAGAAAACAGCGGAGGTGATATTGAAGCCCTTGTCTCAGAGATGACTGATAATGTCACAACGAATTTCATCCTCTGTGACACCTATGCGGCAAAGTTTAAAGATTGTTCTCTCATTACTTACAATTTGAGTTCTTTCCTGCAAGAAAACAACACGATTACGCACAGAAAAACAGGCGAGGTTCTAACTACAGACCATGTAATACAGGGAGACAAGGTGTACACTTGTATTAAGAAGATTTCACATTTTTATTATTCGTCCGAGGCGCAATCGTACCTGACGCTTGTCGGTGTATCGCTCTCACTTGTCTTTCTGGGAGGAACCCTGCTAACACATATCGTCCACCCGTCATTACGGACGTTACCGGGCCTGATGCTGATGAATCTCTGTGTATGTCTGTTCCTTGCACAGCTGCACTTCATGGCCGTCATCCAGTATGTCACTCATAAACCAACATGCCAAATTATGGCCATGGTCATGCATTACCTATGGATGACAACTTTCTTCTGGATGAACGCCATTGCTGTAAATCTAACCTTGACCTTCGCCAGTGGCCTCAAAGGCATGACGTCATCCGGCAGCACGCGAGGGCGGCTCTTGAAATATGCCGTGTATGCTTACGGTGTCCCTGCTGTCATCGTCATTACGTGTGGCGTATTGGACAAGGAGGGCGTAGTCCCGATTGGATACGGTCCCGGCGAGCTTGAAAAAGGAGTTTGTTGGTTCACTAAGGAGGCTGGATTCCTTTACACTTTCATCACCCCCATTGCGGTGCTGATATCGGCAAACGTCATCCTCTTCATCGTGACCAGCATTTCAATTGTTAGAGCGAAGAGAATTGGGCAGAAAGCTAAGGCAACGAAAGGTAGCAAGTTTGAGTTTGTCCTGTACTTCAAGCTCGGCCTCCTTCTCGGCTTCACGTGGATTTTCGGCCTGATCGGCACCTTCACCGACAACGCTGTCGTTTGGTATTTTTTCATTATCTTCAATAGTATCCAGGGTGTTTTCATTGGACTCGCCTTTGGTTGTAACAAGCGTATCCTTGGCATGTGGCGCGAGGTGTCCCTAAGTTCCTCAAGAGCGACGTCCTACACGAGATCGAGTACTCGGACAATGCATACGACCGTCTAAAAACACCAACGACATTTCAGGAGATCGGAGCTATCCCTACACGGTGATTGGTAGCGATTCTGTTTTGTAAGACAAAACAGTGATGGCGAACACTACACGGGTCATGACTAACGATCGGCTCGGATGGAAGTTCCAGCATTGAGAGACAGTTGCATTGACCTGTTGACATTCTGCAATGTGCCTCAACGAGTAGTCCCATGAGCATGGCCGCTCGTGACCTCTTACAGTTCCATTTTTTTGAAGTTTTCCTCTTGTCTTCGAACCATTCACTCACCAAAGTTGGATGAGACAGTTAGTGGAAGCAACTTGACAATCTATATACTTTCTAACCGGAACCGTGATCGGAGGTACTTAATGCACAGCACCTCTGCGGTGCTCTTTCAGCAAGCCAATGTACGTGGGACTAGTTTGCTGAAAACAGTTTATAAATGAAGTTCATTGTTTGAATAGTCGACGTCGGGTTCTTGATGGAGTTTCTTCTGTATTCGGAAGCAGATGTACTTTACCTTGTTGATACGGGAACTTTGGTACAACTCTCCAGAAGGGTGTTATTCGAAGTGAATCCGGCGATCGATGGACGATTATCGATTTTTGATTTTATCTACATGACTGATCAATGATCACTGGAGGATGAAATCACCTTCGTGATCACGAATACGTCTGGGTCTGCGGACGATGGCGAATTCCCAAACGGAAATGCCGATTAGGACTTATTTTAGTCCCCATACTATTTTGTACATAACCTATTTTTGTGTATGTATATGTGTGCGTGTTTTTTGCTGCTGTTATTACATGTACCGGTACCTCTATGAGTTGTAAATAATACTCCTGGCGCCTCTCTGCCACGCTTGTTGGGGGAATTCCCTCTCTATATCAGACACTTTCTAAGGTATGTATTCTTCACAAAATGTACGTAAACTATTTTCCATTTTTTCATATACATGTATACACACATTGCCTTACATATTTTGAAGAAACGTACGCTTTGCTTCAATATAAGATTTGCCAACTGTTCATGTCATCTCAGAGTTCGGTCCTACTGGCTACAACAAGGCATTTAGACATGTTTTCGCATAGCCGTGCTGTCTGGTCATTGGTTTACTCTTGTATCATCAAATTCACCTCTATTTTCCTTTTTGCCCGATAGAACATAGTTGTCCTTCAATACGAATCGCCAACTCTGTTGGAGTTTGGTCCGATGGCATTTTCGACGTTTCGACGTTTCCGCGTTGGCAACCTGGAAACCGTCTTGACATCGCTAACCTTTGCCTCCAGTCGAATTCACCTCATGTATCTTTGTAAAACAGGAAGACACGCCAGACGGTACATCTCCGGTAATCACATCGATTTTAGCAAAAGGAAGAAACATGGCTCTTCTCAGGAAATACAATTTGTGTTCAATGGAGGACCGATAGCGGACATCCTGACGAGGGCTCAGACTCGGTTTGAATGACCTCCTTCAGAATTTCAATCCAATTGACAAACAACTGCCCTTAGTTTTATCAATTGAAAGTGACAACCAGGCACTACTTCACTTAAAGACCACGTATTCTTAATCCGATTTGTGAGTGTTGATTCAGTTGATTGTGTGCGTGTGTACTAAAAGGTGGATTAATCCAATCAGACGGTTGTAAACCTCTTTGTGTGGGTGTCTGACTTTTTCTTCAGTCCTCATGGCGGGTTCCTGAAATTCGGCTTGAAAGCGAATTCAGTTTGAATGAAGCATTATAGTCACATCCCAGTGGAGTTGGAATCAAAATGAAGCCTCCATATCAAAACTGATTGTACATGGTACAAGGTCATGAAGGTCGCAATAATTACTACACCGTCGGCAGACTTGAGTCTGCGGTTGCTGTCATGACGTTCGAGAATGGTGATCACGTCGCAGGGCCCATAGGACCTGAGACGTGATCACCATTTTTGACTTCCGCTCACTGTCACACTGCAGAACTTGGAGATCGGCGTCATATCCGTGATTAGCCCAATTTCAGCATTGCATGGTTCGGATTCATATGAAGGCTTCGATGATGACTGTCAGTGCAATGACCACGGCATCATATCTCATGTATTCCCAAAGGTGGTGGCATATAATGTAATCAGGTATTGATAGTCTATCGGGACGATCAATAAGCCCAGAAGGCATGATCCTTGTTCGTTTCCTGCCACGATAGGTGATTGTGCAGAGAAGCCCTCGGCCAATATTTGTGATGGATGTCCGGCGACAAGGTGTTTTTCACCTTAATGAACGGCCTGCCATCTCCGGGAGTCCTCCCGAGGCGTTTGTCATTTATACTGCATGACAGTAGGAAATAGATGAGAAATTGGCTGCACATCACCTACAAAAACCTTTCACAATCATTGATGTGATGTGTGTGAGCCTATACCATGTATACCAGCGCACCACAGTGTGTGATCCTGCCCACATTGACAGAAGTGCACACACAGATCGCCAAGATGTGGCTGGCGGTTCCTGAACATACTGGATCGACCAGGTGCACGCTGTTCCAATACAGCATTTCCAATGGGGACCACAGCTCACTCCCTCAGTACGTGTCACTCGTTGAAATGAAACTCACATCCAGGTCCTGATCAATTTCCCACACAAAAGGCGTCCTTTATATAGGACCGAATTGCTGTGTGCTGCCCTCTATCGTTGTTTTGATCCTCATTGTCAACTGCCCAGTGTGTCCATTCGTGTATTCTCATTTGATCTTCTGACAGACAGCTACTGAATGTGTTTCAGACGATAAAGACACAAAGTGACATTACCAAGTGCATTTTTTCAGAGCAATACCCAACCACACGACTGTCAATAAGAGCCCTTTAACAAACCTGAAAAACCGGGAATTACATCCCGATAACTCTCAGAACGACCAATCAGTCTTCCCGAAGGTAGCGAATCCAAGCCTTGCCTGCGGCTCTCTCATGACTACACCTCATCTTGTCACTTTCCCGTGTGATCAGCTCCCGCAAATTGATTCAGCCGGTCTCTGGTATTGCTTGTTAACTTCTCGTGCTGGATTCGTCTATACTCTGTTCCAAATGTTGACTCGTACGGTTACATTTTCCGACGTTGCGGTTGATCTGCTTTCAATACCACGTGGCTTACATTTTCCGACGTTACGGTTTCTGATCTTACCTTCCAATATCACGTGGCGTACATTTTTTGCCTTTAGGTTACAGAATAGCCAATCTTCCAATATCACGTCGCGTACATTTTTTACCTTTAGGTTACTGAATAGCCAATCTTCCAATATCACGTGGCGTACATTTTTTGCCTTTAGGTTACTGAATAGCCAATCTTCCAATATCATGTGGCGTACAATTTCAGCCTTTACGGTGACTGAGCCAATCTTCCAATATCACGTGGCGTACATTTTCAGCCTTTACGGTGAATGAGCCAATCTTCCAATATCACGTGGCGTACATTTTCAGCCTTTACGGTGAATGAGCCAATCTTCCAGTATCATGTGGCGTACATTTTCTGCCTTTACGGTGCCAGACCCAACCTTCATACAGTAATGGCGTGTGCATGAGCCGTGATCACTAACTTACATGTATCACTATAATACCAGATGTAAATAGCTTCAAACAACTTCCTATTGCTTGAAGACTGGCTTGTTTGCCTGATATCGCTACAGCCAGAGTTGAGTGACATCGCAACGGAATCGTCCTCGAGGACTTCACCATCACCGCCCAGGAAAAGTTCAGAGGAAAAGTTGAAATTGCGCCTTCAACAATCTTTTGAGGCAAGTTAAATGCCTCCACAGAAAAATTTAGACGTGCAGCTCATCCAGTTTAGCTATTCCATCTGCTGTTACTTCCCGTGCATTATTAAGGATTTTTATTTGCTTAACGTCTGAAAAACGAGGCGGAATCCCCAAAGAGTATCCTGTTTTTCTCGCTATCTCCACCTCCAGTAATTAATTACCTTGCCAATCTGAGCATGTGTAATTACCTCTGGAATGCATCCTAATAAAGTGAAGGGTTTCTCCTATCGATTTCACCTCATTTAGCCAGCAAACCGGATACATTTCCTTCTTTGCATGTTTCCTTTAGGAGACAGAAACAAAAGCCAATGCTAATGTCAACACTTGATAATGGTACAAGTCTCACGTTTCCCGGAGGAATTCGAGCCAGTGTAATTTCTCCTATTTTCCACGCGATTTAATCAAACCCAAATCGGCGGGCTCTGGGCTAAACATTTCTTTCTTCGTTGCTTTCTCCAAGGAGTGCGGCTCTTGGTGTCTTGTCAGTCAATTGTTGGTTAGCAAAATGCAACCTCTCAAATAATTGGCTATGGTTGGAGTTAAGTGTAGCTGATAGCGTCAGAAGTTTGATTCATTCGGAAATTGCCGTCTAATGGTGGTTTCTCCGAAGGCTATGTGGTATCAAGGGCGACGACGAAGGAATCAGGAATGGTACTAACCAGCGTTGCCTGAACGTCCGCGGTCACTTGGGTTTATGCCCAGTATAAGCAATGGCGTCAACACCAAGGCCACGACGACCATACCATGCGTATGATTATTTTGCCTTTGCTTAGCTCTTCAAATAACTGCATGGAAATAGAGTTTCAGCAGAAGTGTTTTCCGAGTAAATAATCGAAAACTTGTTCGGCGACGCGAGCGTGAGGTGATAGGTAGAATCGTCATGCTCTTCTTGCGGGTGTATGGCAATGTGGTTTCTTTTGAACCGTCTGAAGTAATGGTGATGTACTCACGGTAGCGGGATCATGCGATGTCCGTATTCTGCTCTGGCCTCCCTTCAGAAACGGTGTCCATTTGATTGTCATGTTAAGGATTGGTGTGTCGTGATTACTGAACGTCGTAAGTGTTATGACAAGCATTTGCTCTCGTCAGTAGCTCATGAGGTTGTCGTGACTGTCCGTCTTAAGTGCTGTTCGAAGTGATAGTCATGCCTTGTGGATTTGATACCCGGCCGGGCCGAGAAATGATGCAGGCTAGTCCTGTGGCGTGTGGGTTTGATTCCTGACTGGACCGATGAGAGAAACTCTCGTTGGCAGTGCAGATTCTCTCTCCCACCTCCTTCTTCCTCCTTTGCGTACGGGGGCTTTGTGAATAGGGAGTTTTTGCAAAGCCCCCGAAACGGCAACGCGAACGCCAAACCCATTGTTCGATGCCACGAAAAGAGCACCAAACAAAAGGATAGACGTTCGCGTTGGCGTTTCGAGAGCGTTGCGAAAACTCTCCAGGGTGGGCGAGAGAAAGTGTCCCTCGAACAATAGCATTTCTATTGTTTCCCTATTGTTCGCGGGACACTTTCTCTGGCCCTCCCTGTTGTGTGGATAGCGCGTCGCCGTTGTTGAGAGAGACAACACGATTGCCGTGGTTAACAACCTGTTGTCAAGGCAGTTAACCATGTCTTGATTCCTGTGAGAGTCTCACTCTCCTCAGACATCTATTGCACAATCGATCAAATGAGATAGTTGAAGATGTTTGTCACTGTAATTGGAGTTTGTAGAGTCTATATGGTCAGACCCAGAGAACATTTATCATAATTCAACACGTCGCTAGTCCACTTCCCATCGTATGATCAATTTTCCCAAATAGTAAACTGGATTTCTTGTGCTGCCTCACAAGACGAACAACAGTCAGTCTTCTTTATCTTAAGGAACCCATTCGACAGGTCGATGCTGTATGTTCGAATCCAAACTTTGGATAAAATTGATCAAAACGTCCGTCTGTGGGGCCGACTTGGCGGATTGCTTTGTGGCATGACTCATGGATACATTCTGTAGTCCAGTCAAATTGCAATTATTTGACCCACGAACAAGTCCGAATCCTCGAGCTGGCGCCACCCTTTTCTGTCGCCACCTTCATTGAAGGTGGCCAAGTGGCGCCAGTTTCGAAGACTTGCAAAAATTTACCTCCCACACCTTTGTCCAATTCGATACAGTCGTGATCACGAAGAGTAACACTGTGCAATGTAAAGAAAGTCACGTGAACTGAGAAACACCTTCTGGCATTTTAAGTGACACAGATTTGGTCACGAGAGGTTGGACTGTATCCTTGATTACAGTGTCCTGATTGGGTCTCGCCAACCCACCTGCCTGGTTCAACTCCTGACAAAGCCGATTATTGCTCTGATGTTTCTATGATTGGTCGATGATTGTTCGCATTGCCTGAGGGTCTCTTCGCTGTCTAGAGATGATAACAGCATTATTTTGCTTTAGCCTGTGGATTGAATTGGTTAGAGCTATTGTCCATTACGGTGATCAATATGACGTTAGCGTATTCATCCTGTCGACGGCCCTCCGCCATCTTGGTTGCTAGGGTATTTCTTGTATTTCTTTGGTGGGCTATTTCGTATTGTGGACCAATCACATGTTGGTTTGTCTACCATGTGCGCACGCATGAAATCTTCGCAAAAAAAGAAAAGATGGCGGGGGGGGCGACCAAATGATTAACACGGCCAACAGGAGAAGTGACGACTGCAGATTCAGCTGGCCTGTTGATGAGCTGTAGACCAGTGGTGGCCGCCGTAGGCATTGAGACGTTGCACTATGACATTAAATCATTTGCTGTGACATCCTTTGTTTCCTAGCGGATTCGGAAATGTCAGATATATCATTATCACGTGATTCTCATCTGATATGATGTGACCAACTCCACATCTCTTTGACACTCCCTACGCTGAGATACAATGTAGGTGACAGACGAAGTTGGCCTCTTCCATTGTAGTTTGGTAGTCAGCCCTGTTATTTACCAATTTTATCACTAATGAAGAGCCGATGATTTATTCATCTGGTCACCAACCAATGTCAGCCACACTTCGGCTGATCGCATTCGGAATACAAATCACGGAGATGAAACGACGGTCAAATTTGCCAGACCTCCCGAAGGAGCGAAGAAAAGCTGACCTCGTGTCCTTATTGATACCCGCCATAGATTTATGCATTGGTCAATCATGCCGTGTTCATCCTGGGGCAGGGTTTGAAAAGAAATGCACAATTCAGATGTTGGTGGCATCTCGTGGAGATGATAACAGCCCAAAATGAGCCGAGTTGCCACAATCGTGTTGCGGAAAAACTCGGCGTACGTGTTCCGTGTTTTATTGGCGACATTGGTGGTGTTGCATCGAAAATGGCGAGAAGCAAGTCGGTAAAAAGTGTCGAAGATCAATACGCCCACAGGAAATTGCAATCGGTGATGTTTGCCAAGTTCTTTTGACTGTTCACATCGCGAAGTCCATCAGACTAGGTTCTGTTACGTTTGTTCGAAGACCCGATAACACTCGCAGAAGTCGTGTTATGTCAACAGGGGTCACTATAATGACTGCGTTGAGCAAACTTCTGAAAATCCATACTTCCATACAAATGAAAAGTTCCAAGTGAATTGATGGTGGCAGTAGATATGGAATAGCCATGCACAGTTCAGTGACATTGTACTTCGACACTTCGGTTGCAGTTTTGAAGACGATTAAAAATAGTTTGGAACGTCGCTGAGTCATTGCGATCTATAGGCCCTTGCTAGGCCTAGAGTTTCAGGCCAACTGCTGGTTTGTACTTACTTCCGATTTTTCACCGCCATCTGGCCCACTATAGATGAAATTCACAAGCCGCCCATCTTTTTGGTTCCTGTGACAATGCCAGGAAACTCCACATGGGACTGGCACTTCGTCTGGTGGGAAGCGTAATGCATTTTTGTGTGTCATATTCCCACCAGTGCAGGTACGCATGCGTGGGTACCATGGCAACGATCCAATATGGCTGCTGGCTAATCTGATCTGTAGAGCAGCGGCTCAGACCCGTTGATGAAAGACTGATGAGAGATCTAACAAGATACCGTCATTAAAATTCTTCCATTCGAATTGGACTCTTCCTCAGCTAGAAGTGATAGCTAGTCAACTAAACTTTCGGTACAGCAGGTGTACATCAATGTGTAGTGAGCAACTACCAACTTGGAGTGAGACGATATGATGAAGAGTTTATAAGTTGGCACAACTTTAATGATACTCCACATTCGTCGTATATCCAATAAGTGCCTAGACATGAAAACACGACCCGAGGATTTAAGTTTGATGATCTGATCAAATATCAAGGGTCATACTATCCTCAGCGAAGAAAACGACAGAGCAACTGTACTCGGGGACGGATTAACGATCAAAGCAAACTATGGGTAATCCGATCCATTAAATAATGCTGAAAGCTTTAGTTTTAAAATTGACTTTGTAGTACTTGTTCACCGCGCACCATCTACATATATCGTCATACTGCCAATCTAGATCTCTATTCTCTGAGTTGTGTTGTCTAACCCTTTCATGTTCAGCACCCACTCGCAAGGAGCTCCATTTCAGTGTCAAACAAAAAATTCTATGTTCCTTCTCTTTCTGTGTTCTTGGGATTGATGTTTACTTTTTTCCCAGTGGGCGATCTCTCCTTTCACACCAGCCGAGGGTCTCTTTCTTGCCTCGGTAAAGAAATATAACACCTGGCGTATACATCTCATCCCGTTGATAAAATTTTGTGAAGACTTTAAATTCTCAGGAAATGAGAAAAATGTCGAAGTGACGTGTGAATTTCAATTATCTGGCATGGTCCCCCAATCAATCAACCCGACTTCAGCGTACTTGTAAGAAATCGCAGTTTAATCCAATGATTAATTGGTTCCTGTATTGAAATCTAATCGTAAGTTTTTCTAACATGAAATGCTGAGTTAGAAACGTACGTACTTGTCGATTTTGGTACTGGTTAAGTCAGCAGCACACCAGGCGATATCGCAAGCGATCTGGACCGGCCGCACAGAAAGTCCGATAGTGCTACCGGCGCCTATCGGCTGTTAATTAACTAAACCGCCGACAGGCACCGAAAGAATCGGACTTTCTGTGCGGTCGACCCTGTTCGCCACCGAGCAAAATCGGATGTTACGCCAGGTGTGCCCTGGACAGCGATGCGTTTTCGCCTGCGATGATTGCCCAACATCAAACATTACCAATACCGATATCGCCAAGCCTGCGGTGTCTTGCGAGAAGATCGGTGGCGCGATTACCTGGCTTGCGATATCGCCTGGTGTGCTGCTGGCTTTAATGTCCCGAACGATATTCTGAGGGCGAGAGTGAGAGTTTTCTTGGGCGAGTTTGGCTCTCAATGGGCAATTCCCCCATTGTTGCTTTCCTTACGACTTGCGCTGAGGCCAATTACGAAACGACTGCCCGAGTATCCCATCGAGAGCCAACTTGCGCGACAGAATTCTTACTTGGAGCCTTTCTGTTGGAGTGTTGCACACTAACTGCCGAAGGGCGAGAGCGGTGTGTGCAGTGGCAATACAGAGTCAGGATTCCTGCACACTATGTGAATGTCATTGTCTCGAATATTCTGCCTTTATTTCATTCGTTTCACATCTAAGCAGTTCACATTTACCAATTGATAGAGGATATTGCTCCATCGGTCCATGTTCCTTGCTTGGCCGCACACACGCAAACGTCAAATAAAACGGCAAATCGGTTCTTTGAAAATAAATCACAGTTGGTAACACATGAAGACCAGGAATGCGAACCGCGATTGACTTCTTTGCCAATAATAGCGTGAAAATAATTGCTTTCCTTTGGCGATGCATGATACCCAATATCAATGCACCACACGCGCTAGGTTTTCCTCTTTATCAACAAGTCAATTATCTTGGGAATACTGATCTAATTATCCAAGAAAGTGAGTATTTTTGACGTTGGTTTATTACGAAGCCCGATCACACCACGTTCGTCTCTCTCATCGTCTTGTTTACGGTCGGCTTTTTCCCTGTCTGGTTTCTTTCTCCAGCTGATGGTACGTTATGCTTTCTAATAGATTAGCCCCTATTGTCCATGTTTCGCAGTGCTCGGTCTTCCCATTCCAACCCTGTGGGGTTGTCTCGCGATGTAAATGGTAATACCGCTATGTGATAACTGGATGTCGTCTAATGCAATGATGGAGAAACTGCAAATGTGGATCTGGGGAAACATGTAATTTGTTGTAATGCAATTGTGTAATTTAGTCAAGCGGCTAAGGTCAAATTTTTGGCAGAATTGTTCACTTTTTGGGGAAAGTGTCAAATTTTGCATGGGTGTTCTTTGGGTCCACACAAGTCATTTTCTAACGAGACCCCAAAAAATCAGGCCCCCTGGTGGCCGCCATCTTGAATTTAAAAATGGCTGCCATCGGGATCTAAAACACGCGATATCTCAGAATGTACTGGAGATAAAAACGTAATTCCAGCTTCTATACCCATGTTTTCTAGTACTGCGAGTTCAATGGAGCATGCAGAAAATGATTAATTGGTTCCTGTATTGAAATCTAATCGTAAGTTTTTCTAACATGAAATGCTGAGTTAGAAACGTACGTACTTGTCGATTTTGGTATTGGTTAAGTCAGCAGCACCAGGGCCGGATCCAGGTTTCAGAAATACGGGGGGCACAACCCTGAGGGCGATGCCGCCCTCAGTTGGCGCATACCATGCAGAGAGGTGCGGACACACGAAGGGGGGTCCGGGGGCCTCCCCCGGGAAAATTTGAAAAAATCAAAGCTCTGAGATGCGATTTCCCAGCATCCTGGACATGAAATACTAGAAAATACTAGACGATTCTTCCAAAAAAGCAGTAAAAAATCATTGTCCCTCAAAAAATACGGGGGGCACGTGCCCCATGTGCCCCCCTCTAAATCCGGGCCTGAGCACACCAGGCGAAAGTCCGATAGTGCTACCGGCGCCTATCGGCAGTTAGAATTAACTAAACCGCCGGCAGGCACCGAAAGCACTATCGGACTTTCTGTGCGGTCGGCCCTGTTCGCCACCGAGCAAAATCGGATGTTACGCTAGGTGTGCCCTGGACAGCGATGCGTTTTCGCCTGCGATGATTGCCCAACATCAAACATTACCAATACCGATATCGCCAAGCCTGCGGTGTCTTGCGAGAAGATCGGTGGCGCGATTACCTGGCTTGCGATATCTCCTGGTGTGCTGCTGGCTTTAATGTCCCGAACGATATTCTGAGGGCGAGAGTGAGAGTTTTCTTGGGCGAGTTTGGCTCTCAATGGGCAATTCCCCCATTGTTGCTTTCCTTACGACTTACGAAACGACTGCCCGAGTATCCCATCGAGAGCCAACTTGCGCGAGAGAATTCTTTGGAGCCTTTCTGTTGCACACTAACTGCCGAAGGGCGAGAGCGGTGTGTGCAGTGGCAATACAGAGTCAGGATTCCTGCACACTATGTGAATGTCACTGTCTCGTACATCGAATACTCTGCCTTTATTTCATTCGAGTATATAGGCTCTGAAGGGGGTCAGATGGAAGACCAGAAAATCGCTACTGCGGTGGTCAAAACACTAAAATTTTAGCACTTTTTCAAGGACAAACGTCAAATAAAACGGCAAATCGGTTCTTTGAAAATAAATCACAGTTGGTAACACATGAAGACCAGGAATGCGAACCGCGATTGACTTCTTTGCCAATAATAGCGTGAAAATAATTGCTTTCCTTTGGCGATGCATGATACCCAATATCAATGCACCACACGCGCTAGGTTTTCCTCTTTATCAACAAGTCAATTATCTTGGGAATACTGATCTAATTATCCAAGAAAGTGAGTATTTTTGACGTTGGTTTATTACGAAGCCCGATCACACCACGTTCGTCTCTCTCATCGTCTTGTTTACGGTCGGCTTTTTCCCTGTCTGGTTTCTTTCTCAGCTGATGGTACGTTATGCTTTCTAATAGATTAGCCCCTATTGTCCATGTTCCGCAGTGCTCGGTCTTCCCATTCCAACCCTGTGGGGTTGTCTCGCGATGTAAAGGGTAATACCGCTATGTGATAACTGGATGTCGTCTAATGCAATGATGGAGAAACTGCAAATGTGGATCTGGGGAAACATGTAATTTGTTGTAATGCAATTGTGTAATTGTATTTGCCCGAATATGAAGCGGAGCGGAGGAATATTGGTGTTGGACTATTCAATGCGATGTTATGGTTATTCTGTTGTATTCTGCGAGATGAGATTTTGATATATCTAGGTCACATTGACCTACATTTCAATTGTCATTGGTCAGCATAACTGGAAAATCGATGTGCATAATATCATGGCATTTTACTTATCTCTAAAATAGCGTTACTGCTAGTGCAATGGGTTAACTGATAGAGATAACGCCAAGATAGCACTGATGAAAAATAGCCTACTGATTGAAGAACTGGGCCCACGAAGAGAGTATCGAACAAATTGATAGACGTGGCGCTGACGTTTCGGGGCTTTGCGAAAACTCTCTACTAATCCTAATACTAATAAAATGCAATAGAAATAAAATCGAAGTCGAATTTTTGAATAAAGCGGAGTAATGAATTGGTTGACAGTCAATATGCCAGTCAAAATGATGGCAGCAATCTGCAATCTTTAAAACTAATGGGGCTTAAAAATGGTTGCAGCTTAAAACACGTAAATCAAATCATTTTTCGTTTCGTGGGATATTAAATCTAATGCCAAGTCATGGACTGAGGGGAAATCTATTCATAATAATGGAAAGTTTATCGTTGGTGAAATTGACATTGATTCTCTGTTTTAGTAATCTGGTTATGGAGATATCACGCTATTGAAATCAAACTCGACCATAATCGGGTCCTCGTTTCAATAAGAGTGACTGACGTGATATATTTATGATATTCCTTAAGAAGGAATGTCATTACGAGAACTGGGCTGGGTTGCACAAAACTCATGTTAGCGCTAACATGATGTTAGCGCTAACATCATGTTAAATGACGTAAAATGACAATGGATTTTGACGTCATCTAACATAAAAGTTAGCGCTAACACCATGTTAGCGCTAACATGAGTTTTGTGCAACCGGCCCCTGATCGCAGAACTGGTGGATGAATTTGATGATTATAGCCGCAGTCAGGTTAAAGTAGTGCTTTCAGTGGCCAAGAATTCACACGAGGCCTATTCCTGTAGAGGATGACGACAGCAGCGATCGTGATCGAACCACAATCTGGCCCACCTTCGGTGTTGGTTCCGTGTTTTAGATTGGTCCACTTACATGTACATGTAACACGACATGTGATTGGTGGAGACCACACTGAGACGCGTAGCGTAACCTAGCGGCGATGTGTGGAGAATAGTCGAACGGGGACTTTCAATATCAATGGCAGCTTAATCATGAATGCCTTCATTCGAAAATCCCACCCCACAAGCTTCTAAGGAGGGAGTGTTCTCGGGTGCTAAAGTTAACTTTTACAGTCTACTAGATAATAAACAATAAGTCAATCTCCAGAATTCACGAATTTTCGACCCCAACCGGGGTCTTTTTCAAGTGGAACTTTACAATCTGAAACTCTAGAACTTTCTAGAGTTTCTAGAAACTTTCTAGAGTTTCAGATTGTAAAGTTCCACTTGAAAAAGACCCCGGTTGGGGTCGAAAATTCGTGAATTCTGGAGATTGACTTCTTGTTTATTATCATTTTGTGTGTCAATTTTGTGCTTTTTGTACCTTGGTTTACAGTCTACTAGTATAGGGAACATGGAACTTTATGCAGGGCTTGTGACCAACTGACCGGGGACGCAGAGAATCCCCGCCACGCCATAATCACAAGAGGATGATTTTTCGTTGGGGTTCAGGCGCGATCGTCCGACACTTGTGAGCACCACCCGGCTTTCTCTTTTGTTTATTATTTTTTTAAATTATGATATAAGGCAGGGGCTACCCAGGGGCAGCGCTGCCGTAAGAAATACTACGCACCTGGGATTAGAACCCAGGCACGTTCCAAGCACATGCATCGCACGGCCGGTCTGTGTATGATGTGGTGGTTGGAGTCCATGGGCGTAGTAAAGCTGATTGAAATGATCTATTATTTGGTGTGAGTTGAACTGGGGTGTCATATTTTTTGCACGTCCAGTGCAATAACTGGGTTACCCATCACATCCCAAACATTACTAATGGCTATTAATGCTATCGCGCCAAATTTTAATGTCGCATATTTTTACTATTTAAGCTAACTTATTTTTTCTACATGGTGTCCCAAAAACACTACATGTACATTGGCCAACTTGTCACAGTTGGCGGTTGTGTGATGGGCCATGAACTGCACACGCGAGACTGTTGCAAGACTGCTCCAGGCAATTTAGGGGCAATCGAATTTTCCGCATTACAGGGTGATCCAACACAAATGTCACATAAAACAATGGCTACGTTCACCCAAGAGGTACCCTAGAACACCTCAGGTTTATTTCTGTTTGCGATACCCTTCGAGACTGTCCAGCTTCATCGTTTCAGCCATACGTGACCTTACTCAGTATTCATCATTTCTACGGGCCCCGCCATCTTGGATTTGCAGACTGCACATGCGCAGTTATATCTGGTAGGCAAATTAATTAATTTCTTGTGACCAATCACATGCCTTTGTTTGCCTACCAGATTAGTGCGCGCGCACAGAATCTCCATGGAAACCAAGATGTCGGGGGCTCGTCGAAACGATGAACAGAAAGTCCGACTCCGTAGGTTTACTCGCTGAAGCCGTAAGCTCTCGTCCAGGCGTCATGGGACAAATTTCTGTCTTAATCAGACATGGCCGTGTGACATGCCCTCTGGGAGCCTGATCCCCTCCCTCGAATCTAATCACATCACAATTTAATCTAACCGGCTGACGTGACAACTGCCCAATCCTTTTTCAGTTTTTTTTTACTCCTAAAAGAGTTGCAGCGGGAGGTACTCTAAGCAATAACCATCTTACTTTATACTTGCAGTGTGCGCAGCCAAGTCTGAAAATGATGACAGAGGACTACCATTACATCGTCACGCCACCTATTGGCACAAGTGCTGATGACGTAAGTACACTTCCTGTATGTTTCTGATCTCCTCAATAGGTGTCTCTGTAATGAGATCGCCATGATCCAGCGCAAACCTCAAACTTCATTCACTACAAGTTGTGAAAAATATTAGGCGGCTATACTACTAGAATAGCCGTGAATGTTGCTTTTGGGCTAAATCAAAGCGGGACGCTGAGGGAGAACCCATCTTTTCATACCCAATGTAGCGAACAGTTTCTCTCAGTCAAAGACATGTTCTCTAAAGACCCAGATGAAAGCTGTTTCACCATGGGTGCTTCCTTTGTATGGGGAAAGATATTGAAAAAAAACATGCGGTTGGAAGTCGAGCAATTAGGGACGGCTATTCATGGTTTTGAAAAATCACCGTAAGTTTTCTTCCAAGTGAAAGAAACCGCGTCTCTTGGAAAGCTCTCTCGAACTGATACGCCGTATTTGCCTGTCAGCCATAACTTCATTCATTTGTAAATGTTGAAAACAGGGTTATTCCACCAATATTTCATTATTTCCATCCCCATTACATTAGGAACACGCCACTTTTTCTGTATTTGATAACCACTCACGCAGATTTAATAACTCGCTGTTTTAGTACCGATGTCGACGTTGAATATTGGTAACGTCAAAATAAATGAAAAGCCAGGAATTTATACGTTTATTGCCGAAAATGTCAGCAATCAAACCAGAACAACGATCAGAAATATTGTTAGGAGGTGCTAGTTTGTTTCTTTTCATTTTTCAATTTTCATGTCGCTGGAAATTGAAATCAGTGCTCCAAATGGACAGAAATCAAGAGATGAAAGTTATTCAATACGACTGCTCTCGGCGTTCGATTATAATTATCCTTATGACAGAAAGAAAAGGCTATCCTGCTAAATTACTATCTTTCCGGCGGAAATTGTCATCATACCAAATAAAATCACCATCGTCATTTCTTTCTCGTGTGGGAAGGAATTCTTGAAGATGGATTTTGCCTGCAGGGTGCCATTATACCCGCTACGAAGCTGATGGGTGTGACAAATCTCGCTCTTCATCACTACTCAGCAGTTCTTGCCTATTTCAGACACATTCCTTTCGGCATTTCGTAACTACGTGTTGCTCAGGACGCAGCAGGCGTGATATTTGTCGCTGATCAACACATCGGGGCGTCTGATTGGTCAATCAGTTACATGATTGACCAATCACCGGTAGCAGTTAGTATGTCGTGCGTGGTGTCGTACCGATGTGTATCACGCTGACCGCTGTGGCGCTAACAAGGCCTTCTGACCCCATTTCTCTTGACATACGCTCTCCAGGGCCCGTATGCATAAAAGTGGAATAAGCTTATTCCCGGTATAATGTTATAACGTTAAGTTATACCTGGAATAAGCTTATTCCACCTTTATGCATACGGACCCAGGAGAAAAGACCTGTTTCCTACGTTGTAGGAGTCTGGAGCTCTTGTTCACCGTTTCCGTGGGCTGTCCTCTGAAAAAAGATTCGAGATTTTTTTTGAGTCGGACGTCATGGGGATTATGGCTAATGTTCTTCGGTTTTGTTCGTCTATGATGTTCTAATATCTTTCCAATATCCTTTTGATATTTCTCTAAGCAATAAAGGATGGTCTTTCATACGGCCAATTTGCAAAGATGATAAAGTAATCGTTCGTTTAGTACAACTAATGTTCTTTGTCTACCCTTTGATGTACAAGTAAGTTGGACCGTCTGCGGTAATTGGTAAAAACCGATTACTTCCAATACTTAGGTAAAATACATCTTAAGTAGTTTATGAGGTCTTGAGAGAGAGTTACAGTATAGCGCAAAGGGATGTCAGTTTTCCAAGTTACAAGTTTAAGTGTTACGACAGTGTTACCTTGGTGACAGTGTTACACCGACACCCAACACTTTCCCAACCCTGAAACTTGACCTCACCCATTGCTGACGTCGCAAGGGTGGTGGGCAAATGACGCAAGGGTGGTGGGCAAAATTCATTGCTTTGCTGAAGGAGCAAAACGCGCAACGTCACAACGTCATGTAGGCCTGGATACGACGTCATGGATACGATGAATAGGGTTCATTACTGATTCCTCCGGCATCGATGCATTTAGCGACACCCTGTATACAAATGACAGGGTATCTAGCAAAAAAATGGTTAATTGAAAAAGGATAACGTATGCATCAGTGATGTAAAGAGATTTCCATTAGGCTGACTCTTTTTCATTACCGCTGTCCCTTTAGCCATTTAACTGGAACATGTAAGCCTGTTTGTGCGGGATAATCGCGTATGTGGGAGTGCTATGACAGCCGTTTCGGTTTATCGAGTTTGCCAAAGCCACACGATGTGAATTGACTTCACCAGACAAATCTCAAATTGACGAACTTCGCTTATATCCGGGTTACAGGATAATCATGGCTCGTTTTCGAATCTTCCCTGCAGGCGAGTTTGAATACCTTCCTTGTCATCGGGATGTGGCATGGTCTAGTGTCATGTTCCGTCAATGAATGGAACTGAAAATCAGCATCATGTCGAGAAAGCGACTCTGGTTACAAACCATGGCGGGTTTTCTCTAACTGTTGTTGAATTGTTGTCTGTCTATTCGTTGCTTTCAATCTCACTTTGCTCCAGGGGCACCGTCTGTGGATAAACCTTATATTATCCACGTTACAGCAAAGGTTCATTGTTTGAATGAATCTCACCATGTGGCTATCAAGTAATGCCAAGAAAAGCCGATGAAATTGTCGCCAACGTCTGAAGGAAAGTTGCCTCTCACTTCTCTACCATCGCCATTTCGTAAACACTGATGAAGCATGCGCAGTCGTGATCTTACATATGCCTGCATGACGTCTGCTCAGAGCATGTGACAGACCTTGCCAGTCCCGTTTGCGATTTGTTGATAAAGCCTTGTTCACACTGCAGGCGCGGTGCGATTCGCGCCTGATTGTTTCCACTGTTAAGCCTATGTTCACACTAAGTCTTGCGATGCGGTTATTAGGCTGTAATCCTTTGTTCTGATCGCGCCGCGTCGCACCGCGCCTGCAGTGTGAACTATAGGAAGGCGGCGAAGTGTGTCCTAGGCGATGTTCGGACCATAGCGGATCGACTGCCTGCGATAACGTACATTTTTGCACTTGAAAAGTGTTAATACGGTGTTTTTTGCTTCTCAAAAACTCCCGATTGCCAAGTAATCACGTGAACTCTTCTTCCTTCATCAGGGAAGCAATTGAATCAGCTAGTACTTCAGTACCGTAGTAAAAAAGTCTTCCTTTGATATCAAAGATTGAATGAGTTTTTTTCCCTGTGAAGAACGCCCCATGTTGTAAGCGGGATGATACGAATGGGATACATATATTTACTCGACGGTAACGATTGACAATGGGAATGACAAAGATTCTCACAATGGTCTTTTGTCAATGGCCAGTAAATACGCTGGGTAAGCAACGAAATAAGTGTAGTTAACCTTTACCTACTCTGTCCCAATCGTGGTCCTGAGATTTGCAGCTGCTGAAGCTTAATTTTAGTTAGCACGCGGAGAAAGTGCTGCTGACATTCAGAGGAAAATGGTATTTGAGAAATACGTGCAAAAATGTCCTTAAAAGTGTTTCGCTGCCGTTCTGACCTTTTCTGCATTCATGGCAAGGTGTTGTCCGTCAATCTGACATCTCAACAACGAGAACGATGAGAAAGGAAAGTTGCCTATACGCCAAGAAACAAAAGTCTGATAGGCCATGGTGCTCCGCATAAAACTTTTGCTAAAATCCTTCTAAAGTGTCCAAACAATTTTTCAAACTTATGGATATATCGGAGGAAAGAAGGCAGCAATACCCGCCGGTGTCATCTTTCTGCCGGATCAATTACTCTAAAAGGCTGCCATCCGGCCTTATCGAAACCCATTTATTCCACACTAATGGCAAGTAACCAAAGGGCCTTCGAGGGAAACGTACTGCGCCCCGAGGAAGCGAGTTTAACAAAACGCTTGCTTAGAAAAGTCGATGCCCTCAGTCTGTTATTGAGCACCAACCTCATTATTCCCAATGGGCAGCTCATTTGTCACTATCAGTACTTTGATTTGGGCCATAGCTTACCAACAACGGGAAGATGGCGCCATCCCCTTTTTGAGAACTACTTCTCGATTAGCTTTCTTGAGGCAAGACCATTTTTCAAAATCTTCTGTTCTTTTTGTAATTTGGTGTTTTTTAATTTTGTATCCATAATGTAATTGAAGCAAAATCTTTTTTCGCCATTCGTGTTCCTTGAACAGAATTCAAATCATGCTTTTGGACTTGAGAGTTTGTGGTAGATGGTGCCACGTAATCGATTGGATGCAGCTCAGGTACGACTGTCGCACATTCCCAATCCGAGTCGCTTGATGATAGCTCTACCCTGATAGAAGACTGATCATTTGTACTTCCGCTCATCCTAGGACAGGACATCAGTCGCCATATTCGAGTTGGACCGAGAACTTGCCGACAGGAGTCGGGAATGTCCGAAGATACGACCTCAAGCCGAAGGGTTCAAACCTGGTATCAACGCAATCAGCGCTTGATGATGAAAATGTGGCCAATTGTCTCTTCTTTATGGTCGTCTGTGGGCATAAAATTCCCCTTTCTCGATCCATAGAGTATGTAGATATACTAAAGCTAGTTTATTGCTACTTGCCTGGGTTTGGTGACGATGCTTCAGAGGTATGGCATTCCCATAGCGACGACTAACTACAGGATTTACGTCACGAAAAATCTAATCAATCATCAACGAATTGCAAATAAAGTGATCCAATTTTCATATAATGACCAAGAAATCATGTCACTTCACTGGTTTACCGCCAGATTTCCGCGGTTGATTGTACGGGAAATGCTTCACACTGCTCCCACGGAGGCAGGGAAGTGCTACTTCAGTCATATTGCCGGAGTCGCAAAGGCCATTTCACCAATTATCGTAATAAAAAGGCGAGATTACCTGTTGGGTGCGACGTGGACGGAAGGACCTGGCTGGAACTAGGCTCGACGAGTTGATCATTAGTTTCTCATTTACGCAGCTTCATCGGGTGAGGCCCACCAACGTGTAAAGCCCCGTTTCCACACAGCGGATTCCGCCGTGGTTTGCGGCGAGCGGTGCAGCTGCAGTTTTCACACGGATCTGGGTAATCCAGGGCCGTATTTAAAGGGGGGGCCAGGGGGGCAGTTGCCCCCCCCTGAGCCAACCAAAAAACGTGATTTTCGTGCGGATTTTGGGCAAAAAATGGCAAAAAGAGGTCTTCTGCCCCCCTGAGAGGCTTCTGCCCCCCCCTGGACCAAAAAGTTAAATACGGCCCTGTAATCCTTCGATGGTTTAACAATACAGAGCCTGCGAAAACCGCTCTCTGCTCGCCGCAAGCCGCAGCGGAATCCGCAAGAGTGGAAACGGGCTTGAATGCGTGATTTGTCATTCCTGTCTCACCGCCCCTGATTTTTTTCTGTGGATCAGGTTGCAGCAAACGCACCGGGTCCCTTGTCGTTTCCCTACGACAGAGATACCTCTACAACCTTGTTTGATCTTTGAGGAGTAGTTGCGTATTGACTTCCTTTCGGCTTTCCTGATGACTTTCCCAACAATGCTACGATACATGACGTTAGCACGTCAATTGCCAGGAACCACTCAGTAACCTGTCTTCGCCTAATGGTTCTGTGAATTGTCCCCGGAGGTACATTCTTACAACGTCAGGAATTGTTCCTCACTGTTTCCGCTACCGGGTAACTGTGAACAAGACACGTCACCAACGAGGTGTCCTAAGGGCATGGAACTGTCTGCACCATTAGGTAGTCATTAAGCTACAAGATGGGCTGTTTTGCCCTGCGTTCTCACCTCTTCACACCCGAAGGTGCGAGCTGGTAAATCAAAGTCGTCTGAACCGTACCTGAGTTGTTGGGCTGCTGGGTCTTCAGTGTCGAGTTTTAGAGCAGTCGACGTGGGTTCTATTTTAAATGATCACTTTTTTGGGAAAACGTGTACCGTTGGAGCCAAATTCCGACTCGTAAATCACGCGACCTTAAATAATTAAGCAGAAAAAGAATGTAAAACCGTCTGATGCCTTTGGCCGGGTTCCATGGCAAATATACAGATAATCAACGACATGTTTGTCCAGCCTGTAAACCAGACGATCGCAAATCAGCTGTATTGACGCTCGTTTACCCTGAAGGAGTAAGGTGACCGGCAGTGAGGGAGGACTGGTTTGGTCGTCGTAAAGGCCGTGTTGTCCCTGCCTTTGGTGCTGCTTTGACCGTAGAATTCAGCCTCCTCCAATGGAAGCAGCAACGATACGAGGGAAAACTGGGTTGGTCGTGGTGTTACCGTTTTGGTACTGCTTTGACCGCAGGTTGCAGCCAGCTTCGATGGAAGCGGCAATGAAGGAAAAGGGATTTGTGGCGGTGACGGCCGTGTAGCCTTTTCCCTTGGTGCTGCTATGACTGCAGGTCGCAACTGGATTCGATGGAAGCGGCAATGAGGGAAAATGTGTTTGGTCAGGGTTACCTCCTTGGTGCTGCTTTGACCATAGGTTGCAGCCACCTTCGATGGAAGTGGTAACGAGGGAAAACTGGGTGTGGTCGTGGTTGCCGCCTTGGCACTGCTTTGCTGGTAGGTTGCAGCCAGCTTCGAGGGAAGCGGCGTTGGGGTGATATCGCCGCGTAGTCTTCCCTTAGTACTGCTGTGACCTTGGATTGAAGCCAGCTTTGATAGAAGCGGCTTTGAGAGAAAACGGGTTTGTCGCAGTGACGACCGTTCGCACATTAGTACCCCAGTCTCTCCGGAATCCTCAAGGAGAACTCAAAGAGCAGCTCATTCAGCGAACCATTGATCCTTTCAGACCAGTTAAATGCCTTGAAGGACGCATCGATCACATGATATGGTGTTGGCTGATCCGACAATCAATAACACTGAAATTGGTATCCTTCCCGAAGTGGCCTTTCCTTTGGCAAGCCGAGCTGTGGCATCAGTAGGACTCCTTTCGCCATTCTAAAGTCATAGATCTCCGACTTCAGGTTCCCAAAGGTCCAGTATCAGGGGTCAACAGGTCGATAACCTGTTAGTTTGAGAATGATTGCCATCATGGCCCATGATCTCCACGCTTCAAGCTTGGCCAGCCAACCGAGTGATTAAGTGCTCGTATTATTGATCAACTCGATAGTGATCTATCAATCTGATATCGTTGACTATCGGCAGCTGATCGATACAGAAAAATAAGGCTGAGAATGGTGAGTTGTTGATGTTCGATGGATGGCTGGTGACCTTTGCAGCAGCATGGTGTTGTCAGTCTAACATCTTCAACAAAAGATACCTCGAGTGATGCAAAAGCAAACTTTTGTCCACGTCAAGAAATAGTATGACTGCCAGACAGTCTCGACCTTCCGGCAGCAACACCAGAGCACTGCCCGTCCAGGCCACCGACCGGGCCCACTTCCGGGAGATTGTTTGAAGTCTTTGTTGACCAAGTCCGCCTCGTGACCTTCCATACAGCCATTTACTTCCGCCGCGACTTTTTCGTCTGCAGTCAGTACGCCCTTGTCATAAATAAAGAGTTATGATGGACTGTGAAGGTAGACAATGCGTGTGAGGCACATTGTAGGAGCACTTACAACAGGTTGCCAACAATTTCATCCCAGTGTCAATGGCAGAACAGCACCCGGGAAGCTGTTGACGTTTTTGGACTTCCTGAATGTCTTCGCTGTTGGTTTTTGCCCCAGTCAGTTCACTTCCAAATTCGATTTGCCCGAATCTATACGAAAATCATGTATCGCGGCTTCAGCCATCGACCTACGCTAGCTTAGGTCCACAGGGGTCCATAAAATTTCCTAACAAAACATCCCCAGCGATTAGAAAGAATCCCCAACACGAATCACTTTATCAAATGATTTTCGAAAACAAAGCTTGATGAATAGATTGTCTTCTTTGTCATGTCGCACTTCTTTCGACATTTATCTAATGAACACTTGGCTCAGAGGCACGCCAGAGGATGCCATAAGCGTCTAAAAACCCGTGATAAAAAGTGAGTTGGCTGTTTGAAGCCATTGGCTGTGTGACTACGGCTAATTACATTGTAAAGAAGATGAAGTTGCTTTAGGAGAAGAAACATGGGTGACGGATTTAGTGATGAGGTCTTTGTAGAGTTTGTATTCCGTAGCATGATAGATCACTGGAGACGATTCAGAGAGGATAATCCAGGCGGGTTAATGAGTGTCCAGACGAAAGCATCTAGTGCCGCGCACGAAGTTTCAGACGACCCAGAGCTACGTGGATTGCATCATATATCGCCACCTCATGCCTATTTCATTTCATTATTAATGATATTGCTATGTATATGCTCTTTTCAGGATCTAGTCACGGTGGAACTACCACCGGAAGTCATGGCCAGTCCCGCGGAAATCGATTTCATGACGTACCATATCAATGTAACATTTGTAGAAAACGTTGTGAACACACTCAGAAGGAAGGCGAAGTTAGACGATATGAGTATGGTAAGTGACCAAAATGGTGTAATGGGAATGAAGAACCTACTGAACTCCCGCCACTTGCAGGCGCTCTGAGCAGTTGTAGGCCCCTACCTGTTTTTTCGAACGGAAAATTTTCCCTATTGCACTGCGTCGGCCAAGTCTGACGTCTTTGGCACAACTGCTTGCAGCGTCACTTTATGACTTTGCCCCACATGTTCCTATGATTTCTTTTCAGATTCTCAAGTCTGTCTGCGCCGCCATCGACTCCGTTACAGCGTTGACCAAGGCGATGACGTCACCAGGAGTCAACATCCGGGACATCGAACTTCTTAACCTCCAAGCATTGACAGATCAGTGTGACGGAGTGGATAATGAAAACTGGTTCAGGAGAAATATCTTCGTATCACTGAGGAAAGCTTTCTTGAAGGTATGAAAGTTCGCAAATCTTTGCTTGAAGAAAGACCAACTGTCCCCTTCTGTTCAAAAACTTCACTTCGACACATCAGGACTGTCAGTCAGTTGCCCAATAGGAGTCACTACGGTTCAATTCAATGCCTAACCGGCGGTCAAATTCATGCTTGATTTAGCACCAATCAGGAGAATTCTCTCTTGTATCGGTCCGCTAGAACTTTTGCTGCCACCTTTTGGCAATAAACGTGGCGGATTGCTCCTATTGCTAAATGGGGTACATCGGTTTTAGATAAAGCTTGGGCTTTTGCCAAGGATGGCGTTTTCTTCTTGCCAATGGGTTCTCCACCCACTTGCCTTCTTTACCATTTGTCCCAATGGCCTTGAATGCAATAGAAATAATCAGTGCCACATAATTCATCAGCGCAGTAAGTAAGTTTCTCAGTGACAGACTCTCCAGTTTCAATTAATTCCCTGGCGATATCCGTCATCCAGGAACGCGTGCTCACGGCGATGAATGTTCAGTTAATCACAACTCTGACAGTTATAACATGTTCAGGGTAATTCATCATTACTCGGTTAGGGCTGAATGATGTTACTGCCTGCAGGGATATTTACGAAACTGTTATAGATTCGCAATCTAAATCTGTCTTGAAAAATTGATGTAGATATTTCGTAGGGTGTGCCACTGACCTGTAGGCCAACATGATTATGTCTCCTTGGCATCGTCTAGCTGTCCTTGTCACTTGGTATTATCTCCTACGTCGCCGAGGAGGGCGGTAATCCCCAGGATTGTAGCCACGACAAATCCCTGACTATTCATGGTTTATTGAGTCGTGCAAGGGAAATAATGGCGCCAATCGCTTCAGGGGTTGTGGTCCGAATCCCGCTGAACAGTAAACGCTGTTCATTACGCATCCTGAAGTGATCAGTTGTTCTAAGCCCTCGCTCCCTAACGTCACCGCAGACGTAGGGACAACGCTCAGAACCAGAGATGCTTTTAGGGTAAAAAATGTGCCTCATTTAGAGCTCGGATCAGGGCAGTTGCCATGAGTACTGCACGCCATCGAACCGTGTTTGATCGCTTCCAGCCCCACTTATCCAAATCTACTGTCAACAGACCGCAGTTAAGAGCAGATTTTTTATCTAATGTTCCACTTACAGGTCAATTTCACCGGACTGACAGGTCAAGTGGCCTTTAATCATGATCAGAGCAAGCCAGCATGGATCCAGAAGTGGCGATCTCTCAGAAACAGAACAACCAAGGTAGGGAGAAATTTGTAATCCGCGAGATTCATCGGAGTCTTCCTTGCCCTCCATGACCCGTTTTCCTTGGTTAGTTTTCCCCTGACGCTCCTCTACGTTTTCTCGTGCGAGTTGGCGCTCAATGGGAAGTTCACCATGTTAGTCGTCTTCGATAATCGAAGGCCGATCTGCTCACCACTGCGTTACATCGCACCGATGTAACGCAGTGGTGAGCAAATCGACCTTCGAATATCGAAGATGCATGTTAGTATTCTTAAGCCAGCAGCACACCAGGCGATATCGCAAGCGATCTGGGTTGGCCGCATAGAAACTCCGCTACCGCTAGCGGAGCCCATCTGCCGATAGTGTTGTACATGTTTCCATGCATTTTAACACCGATAGGCTGTCGAAGCACTAGCGGAGTTTCTATGCGGCTACCCCTGATTGCTACCGAGCAAAATGGGTTGTTGACGCCAGGTGTGCGCTGGACAGCAATGCACGGAACCTTCTTGCCAGTGATGTTCGCCCAATCTCAAACAATACCAAAACCGATATCGCCTGGTCTGCGGTGGCTTTCGAGAAGATCGGTGGCGATTAGATCGCTTGCAATATCGCCTGGTGTGCGGCTGGCTTTATGGCTTAGCCTTGACCAATGACACAAACAACTGCCCATGGTTTCCGACAGCTGAGCAGGCCATAGATAGAGAGCCAACTGGCGCGAGAAAACTCTCACGTGTGGAGGACCGACTGGTACTAGAACTACGAGTGATAACCAGTCGGGACCCCGCGAGAACCAACCTGAGAAGACCCGCACGTATAGAGGACCGCCTGGTTGGAGGACCATGAGTGATGACCATTCGGGGGCTGCGGTGATGGTTTAATCATGTTTGTGTCGTGATCCGTTCCACAGATCAATTGACGTACTGTTCGTACGACAGCAGATGGATGAGCCCATGTTATTCATCATCTTTTATCGCAGACATGTTGTGCCGATGTAACAATCCCTCACACCGTGTATGTCTAGACACACCATCTACGGTTTCCCCATTCTTGCTGGTGTCACAAAACCTATCGGGATATTGAGTTTTGATCACGCGGGCACGCTTAGGAACAGAAGCCCTACAGCTGAGCTGCTAATATTCGTTTTTTGTATATACATGTACATGTATGTAACGGTGATAAAGTATACATCATCACTTCCTTGGCTAATGTGTTTAGGGGGTATACGTCAAATCAAAGTTGTAAGGTCACAGAGGTCTGCCAGTGCCATTGCCATGGTCCAGCTTCTCCTGTTGGTGATAGTCGGTATTGCTGACAGTCCACACAGCAGAGGCTGTTGATACTTCGAATCGAAGTCCGATCACTGATGCTTTTGATATGATAATGCTGTAGGAGCTAGATCCCACGTCTCTGTGAATTTACTACTGCCATTTTGGTGTATTATCTGAAAAATGGCAGGATGCAAGTAGTGCCTGCGACATATAAAATGAAAACATGAAAAATTGCGAAGTGCGTTCGCGCAGAAGGTGGCGAAAGAAGTTGTCGGGACCAATAGAAGACACTCCCGACTTCACGAGCGAAAAAATCAGGACATTCGTTAATTCAGAAAAAGATATCGACTTTCGATATCACTATCACTTCTAGCTGGTATGGCATGAAGAAAAATGCCCAGAGGAATTGCGCCAGAGTGACGCGGTGATTACTCTCACGAGATGTAAGAATGGGTGGGAAATGGGTCAGAGTGCGGAGGCTGATTATTGAGTGGATGGTGTCGAGGGAGCTGCCAGGCCGCAAAACGGGAAGATCAATGGTCACCGTACTCGCCGCGCAAGGCCATCGATATCTCATTCAGTGCTTACCTGTCAAGCCTTGATTATGGATTAACAGGTACTCGAGGGTGTCTTTGATTGACTGACATACGTGGTAATCAGTGGTAACCAACACTCACGTTCTCTGATTGTCTATTAGCTGAACGGATGCGGCTGCTCAGACGACGTAAGTCAAGACGAGGTGTGTTCCAAAAGTCACGATTCGTATCAGACTCAGCAGGGCTTCATCTATAAACTTCCCTATCTAAATTTCAGTTCCCCTTGCAAACTAATGACGGCGACAAGACGCGACCACTTCTGAAGGTCTTCGCAATTTTGGTAAGTGGATCCGAGTTTAATTCGACTAATTTGACGTTTTCCATTCAAAGCGTATATCAGAGGCAATTTCATAGCCAACGTCATATCCTGATTAAACAGCAAATATAAAAGTGGAACTCGGATGTCAATTTCTAATGGCTTCCGCGTGGTACGCATTTCCTCAGATCACGTCCACTCTCCTTCTTTCCGTCTCGTTCATGTTTTCTACCAACCCGATACAAAGTGTGAAGATGGCGAGAAGTATGTTTTTCTACCAACCTTTAAATTCCGCTCGCCTGCCAATCAGAACGGACGTGCCTTTCTATCTGTTACTGGAGACACGTCGAGTAGCAATTCGCTCTTCCGATATAAAAAGACCTAAAGCTGAATGTTTTTCTGACCTTTACTCGGCTTGGCTTCAGCAAATATTTTCCATCAGTTCCAATTCCAAGGCGGATAACGCATGTTTAGCTTCTTATCAATGTGATCAGTGTAGTCTTGGTCTCATCACCTCCTCGTGTCACCTGGTCCGAGGATGATACACCTGGTATTTCCGCCGGCGGTTCGTTTCTTCGGTACAGTAGGCACAACAGGCCGCAATGGAGCGATAAATTTGCATGACGTGTGATTTCCCGTGTCTTCGGGTGCGACACCTGCCAAATGTCTGGACGCCGATTCATCGTATCCACGGCCCCCACCATCTTGTTTTTTGCGGAGATTTCATGCGCGCGCACTTATCTGGTAGGCAAACCAAACATGTGACTGGTCCAAAATACGAATTGCCTACCAACATGTCTTTTGCTTACGAGGAATTCCGCAGCAACCAAGATGGCGGAAGGCCGTCGATTCGATGATAGTCCGACGCTCATTTGTTGGGTGTTTTTGCTAGCTACCTGTACTTTCTATGTTAATTCCCCTGGCTGAGAAGGGGCCATGTGATAGAGATACAGGCAGTTCTTGCGGATCTACATCGCAGTCAACAGGTTTCTTGCTGCACTACACATTGAAATCTTGAACATAGACAAGAGTGAAAGAAGCGCCTCGTTTAGCTAGTGCTCTGCGGAAGATCCGCAGGTGAACAGGGTGTAATTTCCTGTTTAGGGCGCTGCTAACTTCATCATGGAGCTAATTCCGTCGAATTGAATGATGGTAATGAATTATACGAGAAAAGTACCCGGCTTGTGGTTGGTGGCGACATAGAGCCGAGGTGTGAGAGGGAGAAAATGTCCCAATGGAAAATGACAAACTCCATTGGGTGATACGAATAACCTTTACTCGGCTTGGCTTCAGCAAATATTTTCCATCAGTTCCAATTCCAAGGCGGATAACGCACGTTTAGCTTCTTTAGCTTCTTATCAATGTGATCAGTGTAGTCTTGGTCTCATCACCTCCTCGTGTCACCTGGTCCGAGGATGATACACCTGGTATTTCCGCTGGCGGTTCGTTTCTTCGGTACAGTAGGCACAACAGGCCGCATTGGAGCGATAAATTTGCATGACGTGTGATTTCCCGTGTCTTCGGGTGCGACACCTGCCAAATGTCTGGACGCCGATTCATCGTATCCACGGCCCCACCATCTTGTTTTTTGCGGAGATTTCATGCGCGCGCACTTATCTGGTAGGCAAACCAAACATGTGACTGGTCCAAAATACGAATTGCCTACCAACATGTCTTTTGCTTACGAGGAATTCCGCAGCAACCAAGATGGCGGAAGGCCGTCGATTCGATGATAGTCCGACGCTCATTGGTTGGGTGTTTTTGCTAGCTACCTGTACTTTCTGTGTTGATTCCCGTGGCTGAGAAGGGGCCATGTGGTAGAGATACAGGCAGTTCTTGCGGATCTACATCGCAGTCAACAGGTTTCTTGCTGCACTACACATTGAAATCTTGAACATAGACAAGAGTGAAAGAAGCGCCTCGTTTAGCTAGTGCTCTGCGGAAGATCTGCAGGTGAACAGGGCGTAATTTCCTGTTTAGGGCGCTGCTAACTTCATCATGGAGCTAATTTCGTAGAATTGAATGATGGTAATGAATTATACGAGAAACGTACTCGGCTTGTGGTTGGTGGCGACATAGAGCCGAGGTGTGAGAGGGAGAAAATGTCCCAATGGAAAATGACAAACTCCATTGGGTGATACGAATAAAACGCAGTAAATGCTTTTACTTCCTTTCTGCTGTACATATGCATTGGAGAGTCGTGTACAAAACTGGAGTAGCATTTACTTGGCTNGGAGGGTAATAAGCCAGGCTTCGGTAATCCCAAGTTTAATTCAGGCTGTGCAATGAACTCGGAATTGATTAAGCTGTTCTTATGACCAGACACAAGCGCGACTTACGTGAACTCGAGTTTGAGGAATAAGCTAGGCTCAGGTGAGCCAGACCTGAACAACCGGGCATAAGAATCTTGATTTCGTAGTCGTGTTCTTCATTGACAAGATGCTGCAAAATGTCAAAGGTACGGCCAAAACATTGTCCAGATCGCAAAAAAACACAGTATAAAACCAGCGCAGATTAAAATCTTGCGAGGCCTAGTTCGTTTTTACTGGGTACTTTGTCGGGGACATCGTCAGCGCATAATTTTTTCAATAAGCTCGCAGCTTTTTCTCGAATCCCGCTCATTTCCCGATAAATTTCAGCAACCGCCGTACGTTTACCGTAACACGGACACCGTAAGGAGAATTCGCCGTCCGTACCGAGGAATCCTGGTGGATGTTCTAGACACCATGGCAGCCGGTTTAGGCGTTGATTACACCATTGTTAAGACCATGGAGGGGTCGTATGAAGGCTTATACGAGGACATGATGTTCGAAATCATCGATATTCAAAAGAAAACCGTAAGTTACAGAACTGAACCCAGCTTCATGCACTTTTGCTAGTGGTTACGGTCTGGCGTGGTTACTGAGGCCCAAACTGTCGTTACCAATTCGCCCTCCAGTGTTAGGCCTTGGGTTTGGTTAAGGCCTGAACCCATTGACGTTTTCACGCCCTGAAACCTTCGCCAGTGTTTGGTGGCAGAGGGTGGAAAATACATGTAACAAAGGTTAAATGTATCGCCGTCGCACTGGGTACGATACCAGGCGTGAAAATGCGTCAGTAATAATAATAATATTTATTGTTTTAAGACCGTTACACTGATGTCTCAACCGTCTTTACACATAAAACATATTAATTGTAATAAAAATCTAGATAAAAATGTACATTTGATTTACTGATAAATACATGTAATTGAATGACTAGGATTTACTTATAATGCTTTTTAAACAGGTATGTTTTCAGTTGAGATCTGAATTGACTAAAGCGTGTCAACGACCTGAGACTAGTAGGAAGACTATTCCACAACTTCGGTGCCGCCACACTAAGGGCCCGGTCACCGTACTGCTGACTAGTTGACTTTCCGTGAGACTTGTAGGAAAAGGGGTTCAGATCAGTGGGTTCAGATCTTTAGGGCTCTAGAGTGTGTACCAGGGGGCGAATTGCGAAAGGGCAAAATAGGAATCATCCGAAACCACCATCAATGCTTTCTCTACAGCGCAAGTAAACTTGTAACGCAGAGCCTGTACGAACGCCACTAGACTCTTGTACCCGTCGATCTTTTACGAGAGTTCATGAATTTCCACCAACAACCTGCTGTGATATACTAGACGAAATCACAAGCTGCTTCTCCTCAGCTGATCCAGGAATCAATTAGATGAGTGACAGATGAAATCTTCTCTTTAGGATATTGACATCTTCTTGGGACTCCCTGAAACATCCAATCTTGAGAACCGCTTTGATTTCGCGGGAGAGATCCTGACGTCTGGAACTGTGGCCATGGCCCGTATTCTTCACGATGACGGCGATGATGATGTCTTTGCCTTCATGCGGCCCTTCGACACCATCGTGTGGTTGTGTATTCTCTTCTTACTAGTCGTGGTAACTTTGGTGATGTACTGTGTTAACGTCTGCCACAGGGAGAAGAACAAGGCCCGAAACAAACAAAAAAGGTTGGTTTTGTCGCTAAAGCCAGCAGCGCACCAGGAGATACCGCAAGTGATCTAATCGCCACCGATCTTCTCGCCAGCCACCGCAGACGAGGCGATATTGGTTTTGGTGTTGTTTGATGGACCAGCATCGCTGGTGAGAAGAATCCACGCATCGTTGTCCAGCGCACACCTGGCGTCAATTGCCGATTTTGCTCGGTGGCGAGCAGGGCTGACCGCATAGAAAGTCCGATAGTGCTTTCGGTGCCTATCGGCTGTTTAGTTAATGGGAAAATGCGTTATAACTACATGTAACTGCCGATAGGCGCCGGTAGCACTGTCAGACTCTGTGCGGCCGGCCCAGATCGCTTGCGATATCGCCTGTGTGCTGTTTGGTAGTCATCTCGAAATATCGTGGCCTACGGTCGCTTCGGTCTTTGCCTTCGGATTATCCTTCACTCACAGATAGAGGTATTCCGAAGGCGTGGTGCGTGATACGAACCCTTGATGTTTGAAGATAGTTGTGCAAAAGGGACAGAAAGTAAAGTACATCAGATGCAAATTCATCGTATTCATTGGCGTCGGACAAAATAACACTAAACCCACGTAATGCGGCGTTGGATTAGGAGGGACAAATACAAGTTGATGTGGTATGGGACGGGGGCGTGACATCTCATCCTAATGTAGCTTATATCCCTGGACACCCAATTTAATCAACGAGATCACCGTGTGTCTCTCTGGTGTTCCATCCCAAATTGAGTTGTTCGTTCATTTGAATTATCCATTTTCAATTATTTTGAATCCCACTGCTCAAGGGAATAACTCCTGCAACCAATCGCGTCCACGGACGCCTGTCATGGTTATCGACTTCATATTGTCATATACGCAGATCACAATTGCCAATAATTGGCCTGGGGATTTGGGACAGGAAAATTGATGCTAATACAGGCACGATACTGTCGCCATACAAGCTTTTCAATTGACATGGGTAATAAATACAGTCATACATGTCTGGTCATTCGGCTGCAACATGTTCCATCGAAGCCAATCAGCAGAAAGTGCTGTCATCTGGCACAAACTACTGGAACCTTTATTAGCTACTAAAAACATGACAATGACAACGATGCCACTACATGACAACGCACTAGTTCCAGATTCCGCCTGTTTCGCCGAGTCTAAGTACAAATCCTCCGGCCATGTAGAATTAGCGGAATCAGCAGATCTGGCTGACCCTTGTCTGATGTGTGTGTAATCATCAGATGATCCAACCTTCTCTACAAACAGGTCAAAGGAAAGGGATAGCAACGAAAACGACTCAACCACGAGGACCACTTCGACCAAACTCCGTCAGAAGGAATTCTGTCCAAAGACGACAGCAGGTCGAGTCCTCAGTGGCGTATGGGGTCTCTTCAGTGTCATCGTCCTTGGATACTACACAGCCAATCTCACTGCGTTCCTTGCACTTTCCAAGAGGGCCCTCGGTAGGTCAGATTTTCTTCGACCCTTCGCTCTTCACGAAAGGGTCAAAATTCAGTTTATCGTTGCAAGATACGGTGTCACCTTCAAGAATGAATTGCATTTGGTAAAGCTTGCCTTTGGTAAAGCCATATACCCCTAAAGGGCGGCGCACACGAGCGACAATTTTGACCGATTTGTCGGCCGACTTGGCTTCCGACCGCCAAAGCGGCAAGATTTGGCGCTTCTGATTGGCTCACCAGTCTCGTCGGCGGTCGCCCAGATTTAGTCGCTCGTGTGCGCCGCCCTTAATCGAAACAGTGTTGCCGGTCGGCCGAGCAGACTTCGGCCTTTGCATTGGCTGGCTTGGTTGGTCTTGTCTGAAGTGGCATAACTCAGAACTACGTAGGCCTACTGCATGTGTTGGATGAAAGGTTTAATCGGGGCTGTCCGTGGTTTAGTACGTAAACACCTTTCAAGAAGTTGATCCCTTTAAAACTAGGAATGATCTTCTTCCTGTTCCGCCCATACAGACATCAAATCGTTGTCAGACCTGTCATCCCAGGATCATCTCCCATACGGCATGATCAACAACAGCTTCCTGCACAGAAGACTTAAGCGTTCCAGCAATGTTCTTTATCAGAAAATACTTAGCAACCTTAAAGAGGAGAATCTCCTTTCCAGTGACGAAGAAGGTGAGTCGGAGTATGTGTTATTGGTAGCCAGACTTGGACCATTTAGGAAACGGATTGACATGGTGTCTTCCCATTTCGTCCAGCTATCGACGTTGTAGGCCTACTTGGGGGCGAATCGGGAACCGGGGGCAGTGGGAATAAATGGAAGCATAGGGGGCTCCTGAAGTCGCTCGAATCCTTGACCATCGCAGCTCTTCCGAAACTTCCCTCCTCCCAGAACGTTGTGCTGGGGAGTATTGCACAAGAATGACCGTAGCATGGAGGAATTTTAGGACAAAGCTCCTTGTGTGCTGTTGCACACCTCTAAGCCATGGGTAGATGCTTAAGCCTGTAGAGGAAAGCGTGCATTGCTGTGATCTTCAGAAGATGGCGTGAAGCATGACCGTTAATCCATTGTACATCTACACACGTCTTTCATCATAGGCCTGTTCAATGGTGGTGCCTGCGGGTCCATGTTTCAGAATAAATTGGGTTTTTTCAACAACGCCCAGTTTGTACAGGCCAATGTACACAACTAGCAACCAACGAAGCTGGCAAGCTTTTGTGAATTAGGCTAGGCTGTATTATGGTATGTAATTTTCATGTGAGTAGGCCGTCTGTGATTGAAACCATGCAAACATTTAATCTTTCAGGGAAACGTCGAACAGTAAAAGAACAATTCGCCTTTCTGGGTGATTCAAATGTTCTTCAATATGATATGAAAGACGAGGAGAAATGCGAAATAGCAATAATAGGACCGCCGATAGTCAACAACACCCTCGCACTTGCGATGAGGAAGAACTCTGATTGGTTGGGAAAAGTGTCGCAAAGGTTGAAATTATTGCGTGAGGCGCATGGAATAGAATCTTTAAGAATACACTGGATCGACCAAGAGTCAATTTGCAGTACCAAAAGTAATTCAGTGACTGTGATGGTGACCGGGCGATCAAGTTCTGTGACCCTCGCCGGTATAGGTGGCGTTTTGGTTGTACTGGTTGCCGGTGTTTTGCTCTCCATTATGGTTGCTATGTTAGAAAGTGTTTGGTGGAAGGATGGCGAGGTAGGTAGACTAGTTCTCTGAACTGTTTTTTTCTACATGTATGAGTAGTCCTAAGACGAAAAACAAGGATGCAATCGGCTTAACTCAGGCTTATAGTGGCTAGAAGTGGTTGGGGAGCTTGAAACTGTTCTTTCATGTCAATTGTTTACGTTTTACTTTCCCAAGGTAAGTTCTTGGTCTATATGGGACGCCATTCCGTTAATCTGTGCTGTTTCTGTTCTTTCAGTTGCCTCGACTCTACGACAACGAGGACGAGGCTCTACTTGTTAGCAGAGATGAGCTGGAGTACACGAGGAGAACATCGTTGTGATTGGTCAACGCAGACTTGTTTTCAACCAATGAAAATGCGGGTAGTTGTCATCATGGTAACTGTTTGTGATCAACACTACGGCAGCAAAGTAATTTGGTATTAATTTTTTTATGTTCACAGCAAAAGATTTTGGGTCGATTTATCAGGTTATGTGATTGACCGAACCTATTTCAATAAACTTTGGGGATGAAAATGAAAGATACATAAAATTCGCGATTTGTATCATATTGTATATTATTTAGAATAAGTGCGGGCGACTGGCTTGAGAGGAAAAAACGGCGTCACTTTCAGTGTGCTTCAGAACAGTAAGAGGTCAAGCTGTACAGTGACTGTAAGAAAAGGAATGCACGTTATATGTAAAACATGGCGTCACACGCCTGTTTCTTCGTCCCGAGTGTCGTTGCATGTGATATCATGAGCGTGTTTGTTCGTCCAAGCCTGAACCCTTGTGAAGGATTTTTCGTTGTGGAGCATATTTCACTGGACAAAAATGGCGATTGGGTTTCGATACGGGCACCAGTCGGCTGATGATCGGGACGGGTTACCCTCAACTTGATGAATTGTAGGCCTACATATACAATATATATATGACCTGAATAAACTATCTAACCGTCCGCAGTTTAATTTTGCGAAACTTTGTGTTTGAAATCAAGCTGTGAGTGACTCAATATTTAGGACAGGTGTACTTAAAGTAGGGATTGGGAAGGATCTGAGTCCAAATGTATGAGTCATTCGAAAAATATTCTAAGTTCTGTCGTGCAGGCCTATGTGAGATGGAGCAACGTGGAACTACCCCCGCCTCTGATGGTAAGTGCCCGGATGAAAGGGAGGTTTTTACTTGGCTAAAGGATCATGTGATTACTGTTCCAACCACGTCTCCTGTGATTCACATGGAGGGACGTAGAGGACAGGAGGCCTTGCCTCTTCCAGCCTCAGTCCACAGGCCACGTCAGAAGGCAATAGGAGCAGTCAGCGGCGCATACTGCTAACAGATGGCAGCACAGTCTTAGCGGACCAAATGTACAGGAAATCTATTATGATCGCTACTCGATCGATAATGACTGGGTCCGCTAGATGCATTGAATTGGGCCCTAGTGACACCTAGTGGTCAACTCGCTGACAGCTCCTATTGCCATACAAGGAGTCTCGCGCAGCCAGCCGTTTTGTCCCGCAGTGTTGCTACAGAAACTTTGCGAGTCCCAGATTCGCAATAGGGCTGGGTGACCGAGACTATAACTTGCCATAGCGAACGGATTCATAACCCAAAATGACTGCCACTGATTCTTCTCAAAAGGACTGGTAATCTTTGAGAGAATCTATCTGTAACGTTTGTGTAAGTATAGCTGAAACCGTTCGATAGTACTGGCCTCGTTGTGATTGTATTAAAACATTGTGTACATTGCATTAGTAAACCTATCACATGCATGTGTTCACTGTGTGCGTGTATATAACAGTGTATATACCAATATTTTCTGAATCACTCCTCTTCATCAACTTAAAAAAACAACTTTCTTCATGATCATTCCTTTTCAGTCTATCCAAGTGATAAAGACATGTAAATAGCTAGGCCTGGTGTAGAAAAAAAATAAAGTTCTCATCTGTAAATTATCAGAAATAAACGGGGAATAAAATTTGTACTTAGCTTTTAATATTTCTAGTATTATAAACCTGCATGGAAATGAATGACTGGTATAGAGAGTCAGCAGAAAGGTGACAAAAGTTTGTGCTAAAAAGTGCAACGTGGAGCCATCCCTCTGCATGGTGGTAAATGTGCCTAGATGCCTACAGATCAGGGAACAATAGTCTCGTTTGGAGCAGATGGTGCTGTCTGAAAACTACACAAATGGATTTCTTTTCGGTGAAAATTTAATTAATGGGGCTTGTCTCGTCGGCTGCAAATTGAGCAGACTTAATAAAAATATATTTTTTTAAACTTATAATATTCAATTAATATCCTGATGATGCTGTCGCTTTTTCAGCGTTCGGATTCTTCGGCTCAGTGGCCTGTTTCAAAAAGTTACTTATGCTTTAAGCTAATGGTACATGTACCTTTAACCAAATGGAATGCATTGAGGTATGGTAGCCTAAAGTCCATTTTCATAAACATACGCAAGTCAAAGCGTGATACTACCTTTGCGTTGAACAAAGGATAAATAGTGTGGCACTTAGAGTTAAGTACACAAAAGTAGTTTTGTGAATATATGGGCCCAGGCCCCCTGTGTATAAACTTGGGACTGTTTCATAAGCCCTTGTTACACTACATAAAAAACCCGTGTCGAACCCGGGTTTTTTCTGTCCACACCTGTTAAAAACGCGGTGTAATAATCCCCTCCGAGCTCGAACGGTTTTTGGAGGGCTTAATTTAGGTCCCCGTCACAAAATTTGAGTACATGTAGTGTTAACGGGCACCGGGCCTCAGGAGGGATTTTTCAGAGCCGGGCTAGACCCGGGTGTCAAAAAACCCGGGGATTTCTAGTGCAACCACGGCTATAAGGTGTAGGGACAGATGTGCGGGTTGTTTATTTTGGAATACAGGTGTAACGTTTTTCAGTGAGGCCAGTGTGACATTACAATTATGGACGGAATAAGCGGCGACTTGACAATGGGCGACACACAGAGAAACAGCGAGTCTGTTTCCCAGTGTGTTCCGAAAAATGGGAGTCACACAGAAAAATGGCCACACTGAAAAACGTTACACCTGTGTCAAATTGAATTAACTATATACTCCCTGCTGTGCCGGCCACTCTAAAAATGCATGCACTCAAGTGCAGTATTTGCGCACCCGTTTGCAGTGTTGTATAGTTTTGAAAATAATTCCAGCACAGTGGAAATATTGACTCACTTCTTTTTCATGTATTTTTAAATAGATTGGATCACCAGGTGGCATGCGGGATGCCGCCACCTTTTCAAGTCAGTATAGGCAATTAAATTGTCCAAAGAAAACTAAATTTGATGTATAATTACTTGATGAATAATTGATGTCGTCGCACCTGTAAGGATGGGTTGAGAAGCATTTAAACATTCCTCGGATGGTTGAGCTGCCAACAATGCATTTGCACTGTGGAAAAGTAGTACCGGTCTAGCCCTTTCCAGAGTTTAATGTGGCATTGAACTCTGGGTACGAGATTGATGCAGTCCACTTTCCTATTCCAAGTTAAAGTTAAAAGTTAAATATCACTTACGCTGCGGTACCTGCAGAACTACACAGTATACAGACAGGCCGATTAACGAAAGGTTTCACAAAGAGTTCGCGACCGTGAAGCCTTTCATAACCGACGTGTCCATACCTTGTAGCTCTAAGTAATCGCAGCCTTAAGCCTGCCGCACACTGGCAAGGCAGAAAACGCGCCGAAAAATACGCGCACACGTGAGTAATCTGCTGAGCAAACGGTCTCGGCTAACTTTTTGCTCAGCAGATAGCTCCAGTGTGCGGCAGGCTTTATAGTCGACGAAGGTTACCAGATCAGAGGCGGCTGCTGATGAGTAGGCCCCCATGATTGAAACGTCTTGATGGCGTCTTGATTTAAACACTCTACAAGGTACATGTACATGTACATCATATTAGACTACTTATTTCCTTTCCACTGAACAAATTCTTCCTTTTCTTGCAGAATGAACCTCCGTCAAGTGTTGAAGAACACGTCTCCCACCGATCTAACCATTTCTCCAGTATTTCCTTGGAAGTAGGGCCTACTAGAGGAACGCTTGAGATCTAGATAAAGATATTATACTGTCAGAAATTATTCTTGTTCTCGTTGCTTTATTTCCTATCATTTTCAGATCGTCTCGTTACGATCATCAGTTATAGTAGCCTATCACGTGGAGACTAGTCTTCACCCACGATCGCATTCGGAACTTCCGAAGGCAACTGCTCGGCAATTTCCGTACGGTCGCATTTCCCCTCGGACACAAGTCCAAGGCAGCCAGCCATCTTGAACGCGCAACGATTGCCGTTCGTTTCTGCAGGTAATTGTGCGGTTCGCCTCATCACACCTGCGCATGAACAAAATAGGGCACACAAAAACGTTGCGTTATTGATCAATAATTGGCAGATTGGGTGAGATACCGGTAAGTTTATATATAATATTATATAATATGGCTCAAATAATCCAGCAAATAAGGTTGAACATCTTAACAGGCCAAAATTCGGCCAAAATAGTTCCACGGTCGGTCACGTGGGTTTGTTGATAAACAATATGGCTGCCTTGGACTTGTGTCCGAGGTGAAATGCGCCGCCCAGTGACAGATAAGCAGTTCGCCTCAGGTCGTTCCGAATGCCACGATCGGGGTTTCTAGATTCCATTGCAATGCTTAACGCTCTTGCCAATAGAGGTCACTGAATGACATAATTCGACTAAAGATGGCGTCTCCATATCAAGTCAAGCGTATTGGTACATGTATACATGTAGTTATGACGACCTACGCAGCACATGTGTGCTTCGGGTTCCTGGATCAAAGTGCCGCTTTCGACACTGTTGACGTCCTGTAGTGGGTTCCCGCAGTCCGATTTTGTCGGATTTTGGATATGATGTCCAAGGTGACCTACAGGTAATAAAACATCTAAAGCAAAAACCTTCTGTTGCAATTTGTTCCCGGTTCGCCCGAATTTTCGCTTAAATTTACTGGGCTATCTCGCGGCGTTTCTCGTCCTTCTCCCGAGATCTTCGATGTAATGTTGGATCGTCACACTAGTTCTCAGTACGTTCTTGAAAATTTTGCCGACCGGGCACAACTGTGTGCGAACGGAGTGGACGTCGTGGTAACTTTTTTACAGTCTTTTTACGAACTTCATGGACAGGAAGAGTGCTCCAGAACATCGAGGCATTATTTGGCCAAGGGTTACACGTTCTACCCGTTTACGATTTTTTGGGCCGGGGCAGGACGTTTTGAGAACTACTTTAGTGTGACAGGCCCTTAAAAGATCACTATCGATGGCAGCGGACGATGACAAGGAAGGGTATCACGGTACCGTAGCTAAAGTGACATGAACGTAGTAAAGGTCAGCACAAGAGATGAAGCTATATAGTCTTGAGTGGATCTTGCCCCGGACGCGGATGACGAAGAATGCTCGGGGGG
>NMRB01000584.1:278735-290881 GCA_002633025.1 Notospermus geniculatus
TAACCCTAAAAGTTACCCAGGACGATACTGGGTAAACTTTAGTGTACTAAAGTTTACCCAGTTTGAAATTCGCGCGATACAGGTGCCCATGCCTCCACAGCGCCTCTGGCAATTTCCCGCGCCAGTGCATATAGGTTCATCCCGAACTAGCCACTGCAGTTTGACGTCAGGTTTACCCCTTCAAACAGTTCGTATTTTCCTTCCACGAACTTAACCAGTTTCTTTTTGATTTCTCGACCTTTAGATGTGAACTAACCGTCCCTTGGCCTATAAGATGCGATCGAATTCAAATACATCTGCAAATCCTCCGCAGCTACACGAGTGACGTTTATCAGCTGCCATTTTTGCCGATTTGATGGATTTCGTTCACTAATGTATGACTAAGTGCCGTTTTCAAGATCCTCGACCGCAGGTGTAAAAGTGCGAGAATTTAAAGTTAAAGTTTTTGAATTTGAATTTGAATTTAAAGTTACCCAGGATCGTCCTGGGTAACTTTTACCCAGGATCGTCCTGGGTAACTTTTAGGGTTACCCAGGTTGGTCCTGGGTAAACTTTAGGGTTACCCAGGACGACATCTACCGATTCGGCTTTACTAAACCAGCGATAGGCACCAAAAAAGCCAGGTTTTAAGCAGTGCCTTGAACACCTCTCCCTTCTAAGCGACCCAGCAGAATGCCATGGTCAACAGATCTTCTTTCTTAAGCCGTGAGACATGACTGGAAAATATGGCTATTTCTTGATTTTTGCAGCGTAGTTCTGGTAACTAAATATTTCCTCATGTTTTATATGAAGATGGACATGCTGAACAAATTCAGGGCGGCCATCTTGGAAATGTGCAGGTTTTGTCTTGTGGTAACAAGCTGAATGTGTTCAGTATGTCCATCTTCATATAAAACAGGAGGAAATGTTTAGTCACCAGAACTACGCTACGAAAGTGAAAAATAAACGGGCATGTCTCACGGCCTATCTTGGCATCGACCAAGCCATTTCATTGTGTAGCAATGCCGTCTCGACACTTTGACTATCGCGGTAGAAGCAGACTGAAAACTAGAACTGTGAAATTTGCTTCACAGCAAATTTGATGGTCCCTACATCAGAAAATGGAAATTGAGTGAAGAAATGGCAAGAAGGGGTATGACTCTGTGGCACAGAAGTCAGGTTCTTGGGGTTCCCATCCTCCTGGAATGTCTTCCTGGTGAAGGACACATGCAGGGTAGGCACACAAAGGAAAGGGATAGCAACGAAAACGACTCAACCACGAGGGCCACTTCGACCAAACTCCGTCAGAAGGAATTCTGTCCAAAGACGACAGCAGGTCGAGTCCTCAGTGGCGTGTGGGGTCTCTTCAGTGTCATCGTCCTTGGATACTACACAGCCAATCTCACTGCGTTCCTTGCACTTTCCAAGAGGGCCCTCGGTAGGTCAGATTTTCTTCGACCCTTCGCTCTTCACCAAAGGGTCAAAATTCAGTTTATCGTTGCAAGATACGGTGTCACCTTCAAGAATGAATTGCCTTTGGTAAAGCTTGCCTTTGGTAAAGCCATATACCCCTATTAAGGGCGGCGCACACGAGCGACAATTTTGACCGATTTGTCGGCCGACTTGGCTTCCGACCGCCAAAGCAACAAGATTTGGCGCTTCTGATTGGCTGATGTCTAGTCGCACCACCAGTCTCGTCGGCGGTCGCCCAGATTTAGTCGCTCGTGTGCGCCGCCCTTAATCGAAACAGTGTTGCCGGTCGGCGGAGCAGACTTCGGCGTTTGCATTGGCTGGTTTGGTTGGTCTTGTCTGAAGTGGCGTAACTCAGAACGACGTAGGCCTACTGCATGTGTTGGATGAAAGGTTTAATCGGGGCTGTCGTGGTTTAGTACGTAAACACCTTTCAAGAAGTTGATCCCTTTAAAACTAGGAATGATCTTCTTCCTGTTCCGCCCACACAGACATCAAATCGTTGTCAGACCTGTCATCCCAGGATCATCTCCCATACGGCATGATCAACAACAGCTTCCTTCACAGAAGACTCAAGCGTTCCAGCAATGTTCTTTATCATAAAATACTTAGCAACCTTAAAGAGGAGAATCTCCTTTCCAGTGACGAAGAAGGTGAGTCGGAGTATGTGTTATTGGTAGCCAGACTTGGACCATTTAGGAAACGGATTGACATGGTGTCAGGTGGCGTGAAGCATGACCGTTAATCCATTGTACATACGTCTTTCATCATAGGCCTGTTCAATGGTGGTGCCTGGGGGTCCATATGTTTCAGAATAAATTGGTTTTTTTCAACAACGCCCAGTTTGTACAGGTCATTGTACATAACTAGTAACCAACGAAGCTGGCAAGCTTTTGTGAATTAGGCTAGGCTGTATTGTCTAAGAATTGAAATTATGGTATGTAGTTTTCATGTGAGTAGGGTGTCTGTGATTGAAACCATGCAAACATTTAATCTTTCAGGGAAACGTCGAACAGTAAAAGAACAATTCGCCTTTCTGGGTGATTCAAATGTTCTTCAATATGATATGAAAGACGAGGAGAAATGCGAAATAGCAATAATAGGACCGCCGATAGTCAACAACACCCTCGCACTTGCGATGAGAAAGAACTCTGATTGGTTGGGAAAAGTGTCGCAAAGGTTGAAATTATTGCGTGAGGCGCATGGAATAGAATCTTTAAGAATACACTGGATCGACCAAGAGTCAATTTGCAGTACCAAAAGTAATTCAGTGACTGTGATGGTGACCGGGCGATCAAGTTCTGTGACCCTCGCCGGTATAGGTGGCGTTTTGGTTGTACTGGTAGCCGGTGTTTTGCTCTCCATTATGGTTGCTATGTTAGAAAGTGTTTGGTGGAAGGATGGCGAGGTAGGTAGACTGGTTCTCTGAACTGTTTTTTTTCTATGAGTAGTCCTAAGACGAAAAACAAGGCCGCAATCGGCTTAACTCAGGCTTGTAGTGGCTAGAAGTGGTTGGGGATCTTGAAACTGATCTTTCATGTCAGTTGTTTACGTTTTACTTTCCCAAGGTAAGTTCTTGGCCTATATGGGACGCCATTCCGTTAATCTGTGCTGTTTCTGTTCTTTCAGTTGCCTCGACTCTACGACAATGAGGACGAGGCTCTACTTGTTAGCAGAGATGAGCTGGAGTACACGAGGAGAACATCGTTGTGATTGGTCAACGCAGACTTGTTTTCAACCAATGAAAATGCGGGTAGTTGTCATCATGGTAACTGTTTGTGATCAACACTACGGCAGCAAAGTAATTTGGTATTAATTTTTTTCTGTTCACAGCAAAAGATTTTGGGTCGATTTATCAGGTTATGTGATTGACCGAACCTATTTCAATAAACTTTGGGGATGAAAATGAAAGATGCATAAAATTCGCGATTTGTATCATATTGTATATTATTTAGAATAAGTGCGGGCGACTGGCTTGAGAGGAAAAAACGGTGTCACTTTCAGTGTGCTCAGGATAGTAAGACGTCAAGGTGCAGTGACTGTAAAGAAAAATACAGAAGGAATGCACGTTATATGTAAAACATGGCGTCACACGCCTGTTTCTTCGTCCCGAGTGTCGTTGCAATGTGATATCATGAGCGTGTTTGTTTGTCCAAGCAGCCTGAACCCTTGTGAAGCGGATTTTTCGTTGTAGAGCATATTTCACTGAAAAAAAATGGCGATTGGATGGTCATCATTTGAGACAGACACCAGTCGGCTGATGATCGGACGGGTTACCCTCAACTTGATGAATTGTAGGCCTACATATACAATATATATATGACCTGAATAAACTATCTAACCGTCCGCAGTTTAATTTTGCGAAAATTTGGGCCGTATTCTAGAAGCTTACTGAACTCTAAGGTCTACCTTTAGCTATTGTTTGCAGGGCAGAATACAAAAGCTTGAAGTGGACCTTAGAGTTAAGGAGGCTTCTAGAATACGGGCCTTTGTGTTTGAAATCAAGCTGTGAGTGACTCAATATTTAGGACAGGTGTGAGTAGGGATTGGGAAGGATCTGAGTCCAAATGTATGAGTCATTCGAAAAATATTCTAAGTTCTGTCGTGCAGGCCTATGTGAGATGGAGCAACGTGGAACTACCCCCGCCTCTAATGGTAAGTGCCCGGATGAAAGGGAGGTTTTTACTTGGCTATTAAAGGATCATGTGATTACTGTTCCAACCACGTCTCCTGTGATTCACATGGAGGGACGTAGAGGACAGAAGGCCTTGCCTCCGTTCCGGCGTCTCGCGCAGCCAGCCGTTTTGTTCCGCAGTGTTGCTACAGAAACTTTGCGAGTCCCCAGATTGGCAATAGGGCTGGGTGACCGAGACAATAGACAGGATTAGCACCTTTCCGACTCCGACTCCGACTACAACTACGAGAACGAATTGCAGTCCGCTGTCGTCATCCTAGATAAAAACGATTTGATAGACGTTTGCAAATCGTAAAATGCCATAACTTTGTGGCAGAATAATTTTGACTCGTAATCGGAAGTGCACCTAAATCGCAAATATCATAGTCGTATTTCAAGTCGTAACGACTAGGATTACGAGTTCAATATTCATAATTTATCCGTATTTCCGATTTATAAGTCCAAATTTTTCTGCCATCAATATATGGTGTTTGATGAATTGAAAACGTCTATCAAATCGTTTTTATCTAGGATGACGACAGCGGACTGCAATTCGTTCTCGTAGTTGAAGTCGGAGTCGGAGTCGGAAAGGTGCTAATCCTGTCTTATAACTTGCCATAGCGAACGGATTCATAACCCAAAATGACTGCCACTGATTCTTCTCAATTTTTATGGGGAAAAGGGACTGGTAATCTTTGAGAGAATCTAAACATGTATCTGTAAATTTTGTGTAAGTAGCTGAAACCGTTCGACAGTACTGGCCTCGTTGTGATTGTATTAAACCATTGTACATTGCATTAGTAAACCTATCACATGCATGTGTTCACTGTGTGCGTGTATATAACAGTGTATATACCAATATTTTCTGAATCACTCCTCTTCATCAACTTAAAAAAACAACTTTCTTCATGATCATTCCTTTTCAGTCTATCCAAGTGATAACGACATGTAAATAGCTAGGCCTGGTGTAGAAGGAAAATAAAGTTCTCATCTGTAAATTAACAGAAATAAACGGGGAATAAAATTTGTACTTAGCTTTTAATATTTCTAGTATTATAAACCTGCATGGAAATGAGTGACTGGTATAGAGAGGGTCAGAAAGGTGAGAGAAGTTTGTGGTAAAAGTGCAACGTGGAGCCATCCCTCTGCATGGTGGTATTAGTGCCTAGATGCCTACAGATCAAGGAACAGTAGTCTCGTTTGGAGCAGATGGTGCTGTCTGAAAACTACGCAAATTTTCTTTGTGGTGAAAATTTAATTAATGGGGCTTGTCTCGGCTGGAAATTGAGCAGACTTGATAAAAAAATAATTTTTTAAAAACTTATAATATTCAATTAATATCCTGATGATGCTGTCGCTTTTTCAGCGTTCGGATTCTTCGGCTCAGTGGCCTGTTACAAAAAGTGACTAAGCTAAAATGGTACATGTACCTTTAACCAATGGAAAATGCATTGAGGTATGGTAGCATTAGCTTAAAGTCACTTTATGAAACAGGGGTCCATTTTCATAAACATACATGTACGCAAGTCCAAGCGTGATACTACCTTTGCGTTGAACAAAGGATAAATAGTGTCGCACTCAGACTCAAGTACACAAAATTAGTTTTGTGAATATATGGGCCCAGGCCCCTGTGTATAAACTTGGGACTGTTTCATAAGCCCTCGTTACACTACATAAAAAAAACCCGTGTCGAACCCGGGTTTTTTCTGTCCACACCTGTTAAGGCCTGAACCCACTGTCGCGTTTTCCCGCCGCGGTTTCATCACCGCCCGACAAATTCTTTGTTATATCCTCGGTCCGCTGCCTTTTAACAAAGCATTTTCTGCCGCTGCGTTTTCCCGCTGCGGGAAAACGCGTCAGTGGGTTCGGGCCTTTAAGGCTCGTTTCCACAGACGCGTTTCACGCTGCGTGATGCGTCAAATCTTTTGTTATTTTCCGCCGCTCTGCTTCCAAACAATGGGCGAAGCGTCAAAACGCTCACGCTACCGCTTCTGTGGAAACGGGCCTTTAAAAACGCGGTGTAATAATCCCCTCCGAGCTCGAACGGTTTTTGGAGGGCTTAATTTAGGTCTCCGTCACAAAATTTGAGTAGTGTTAACGAGCACCGGGCCTCAGGGGGGATTTTTCAGAGCCGGGCTAGACCCGGGTGTCAAAAAACCCGGGGATTTAGTGCAATCACGGCTCATTGATCACGGCTATAAAGTGTAGGGACAGATGTGCGGGTTGTTTATTTTGGAATACAGGTGTAAAGGCCTGTCTACACGATCATACATCTGTTCAAAACATCATCATACATTTGTATGATGATGTCCAAGCTTGTGTGTCGATTTCTGTCTTGTGACAATGCAGCTAAAATTTTGAACATCATCATACATTGTTCAAAACAGCATCATACACTTGCATGATGATGTTCAAGTTTGTTGTGGATTTCGATCTACAGTCCAACATTCATGGACTTTGTATGATGAAGTATGATGGAGAAAGGATAATGTTGGATGCTGTTCAAGTTTGTTGGGAAAACCGTCCACACGATCATACATTTGTCCCTGAACATCATCACACATTTTTTGGGGGATGTTTTGCATTGGCAAGATGAAACATGCAGCTAAAAATTTGAACATCATCAAACATGTTCCGGTTTGTTGGGAAAACAGTCCACACGATCATACATTTTGTCCTGAACATCATCACACAAATTTGAACATCATCATACATGTTGGTTGCTGTTCAAGTTTGTTGGGAAAACAGCCTACACAATCAAATATCTGTCCATGAACATCATCATACAAATGTATGATGATGTTTTGAACAAATGTATGATCGTGTAGACAGGCCTTAACGTTTTTCAGTGAGGCCAGTGTGACATTACAATAGATTGACGGAATAAGCGGCGACTTGACAATGGGCGACACACACAGAAACAGCGAGTCTGTTTCCCAGTGTGTTCCGAAAAATGGAAGTCACACAGAAAAATGGCTACATTGAAAAACGTTACACCTGTGTCAAAAAAAAGAATTTACTATATACTCCCTGCTGTGCCGGCCACTCTAAAAGCGCATGCACTCTATATAAGTGCAGTATTTGCGCACCCGTTTGCAGTATTGTATGGTTTTGAAAATAATTCCAGCACAGTGGAAATATTGTATTTTTAAATAGATTGGATCACCAGGTGGCATGCGGGATGCCGCCACCTTTTCAAGTCAGTATAGGCAATTAAATTGTCCAAAGAAAACTAAATTTGATGTATAATTACTTGATGAATAATTGATGTCGTCGCACCTGTAAGGATGGGTTGAGAAGCATTTAAACATTCCTTGGATGGTTGGATGTCATAGTTCTTCCAGCATCCACGGTAACCAGACGTCTAAAGTTCAAACATTAACGGTAAGTTCAATTTTCCTCTTTCTGGTAACTTCGTTTCTGCTATTTCAACCCAGTCTGCTGGAGGAGGCTGTCAACGGGCAGCACAGCAGGCGATATTGCAAGTGATCTGATCGCAGCTCTCGCAGACTAGGCGATATCGGTACTAGGCGATCAGGAGCCATGTTCCCGAAGCCATCGTTTAATAGGTTAACGATGTCGTCGTTAAAACTGGGAAAATGCATAGCGTAACGACGGCTTCGGGAACATGGGTCCAGATCGCTTGCGGTATCCCTTGGTGGGCTTTCCGCTAAAAGGCATGTACATGTACCCACTGACGCGAGTTTTGTGGCGGAGAGCGAAAAAACGCGGCAATTTCACAGGCTATGGAAATTTAATGTTACTTTTTCAGTCGTAGAAATCGTTGTTATTGCCTTTTGCCTGTGAAAATGACAGGCCAGAGCGCGAAATCTCGGCGTGAGAAGGCTTACTGGAAAATGCGGTACAGGCGGAACGGAATCACCCTCGTACCTAATCTTGCCTTCCCTCCACTGTATTTGTGACCTGAAGTCGCGGATGGTTGGGAGCATTTATTATTCCATCACACACGTGTTTTCCAAATAAACTTTTTTTATAATTGGCAATTCAAATCATCGTGACCAATTCTATATATTTGGCTGACCAGTCACATACGCGTCCAATCGCCATATGGCGTTAGGACAGAGAACTCTCCCCCATTCATACGTGTATAGGGGGTCCTCTGTGAGTTTTGCGGCGTGCAGGGCAAACCTGTTTTATTTGTGGAGTGTAGTGCGGCGGCCGGAGCGACACAACGACTGGGTCCCGAGTCTAGGCAATATCGGCCTGCTATGGGAGCGCCATCGTAATGTCGTGATCGAGGATCATACAATAGACTCTGTCACTCCAATAGAGCGCAGCACCTGACGGGTCGCTAGCTAGGCCTACAGCGTCACGACGTCCCGTCCCCCATTCTGAACGCGGTGCATGGGTGATGTCACTCGAAAAACCTCCACTTGTTTCAGCGATCATGACGTCGTCTCACGTCAATTGAATTGAATTGAATTGAATTGAATTTATTATTAATCATTTACCCTCAGGGGGCATTACATACAATTTGAGTTGATCATTATTTATGACAGGCCAGAGCGCGAAATCTCGGCGTGAGAAGGCTTACTGGAAAATGCGGTACAGGCGGAACGGAATCACCCTCGTACCTAATCTTGCCCTCCCTCCACTGTATTTGTGACCTGAAGTCGCGGATGGTTGGGAGCATTTATTATTCCATCACACACGTGTTTTCCAAATAAACTTTTTTTATAATTGGCAATTCAAATCATCGTGACCAATTCTATATACACGTACTTGGCTGACCAGTCGCATACGCGTCCAATCGCCATATGGCGTTAGGACAGAGAACTCTCCCCCATTCATACGTGTATAGGGGGTCCTCTGTGAGTTTTGCGGCGTGCAGGGCAATATCGGCCTGCTATGGGAGCGCCATCGTAATGTCATGATCGAGGATCATACAATTACTTGATGACGTCATGTACTTTAGGAATGTTTCATAAGGTTCTGCACAAGACAGCTCAAAACGGCCGCAGAGTCGGGAGTGGGCGGCAAAAATGATAACAAGCCTATAGTCATCATTGCGCAAATAACGGTCGCTCCCTTCGGCGGAACGATTCCGCCTGTTCCGTTTCGTTCCGTTTTTTTTCCAGTAAGCCGCGTGAAAATGCGACAGTGGGTTCAGCCTTAACGCCATTTCTGACGTACTGTACGTAGGCCTACCAGTGAAATAAATACAGAGTTTAAGAGATCACACGCTAACGATAACATATACGTTAACACTATTTTTTGTACATGAAATACATGCAAGAAATAGCGTTAACGTAAACGTTACCGTTAGCGTGTGATCTCTTAAACTCTGTAGTAACGCTCATGTCAGTACCTTTAGCTGGACGATTCCTTAAATAGAGCATTGTTTGTTGAGGCCATGTTACTTTTTTCAGATCGCCATCAAAATGAAGGTTTTCATTGTCGCTGTATTCGTTGCGTGTCTTGCCCTGACATGTAAGTTCCAATGCTGACGCATATCATTCAATATGTTTTGACGAATTTTTCAAAACTTCTATCGCTATGAATGATGAGGACCACAACCTACTGTGTCAATAGGTGTCACTGATGATTAAAACCATTGAAATAAAAGGGATATCCAGGTCCTGATCAATTTCCTACACAAAGGGCGTCCATTATATAAGACCTAGTTACGATGTGAAGGTTTTGTTCGCGCTTAAAAATTTAGCAGGGTGAAGGTCCAGTATTTGGCGAAAAATGATTTTACTCAGTGATCCGAAGTTATTAGTGAATAGGAGCAGACAGCCGCGCTTAGTGCCAAAAGACGGCAGCAAAGTTCTAGCGGACCAATAAAATAGACAGTTCTCCTGATTGGTGCTCATTCAACCATGAATGGGTCCGCAAGGCATTGAATTGGGCCGTAGTGTAGTGACACCTGTTGGTCAACTAACTGACAGCTCCTATTATAACGCAACTTCTTCACCACAGATGCCGGTGACGAAGAAGGTGGTGAAGCCGCGGCCGCCGCCTGCACGTGGACCGAGAACGCCAATCACCACCACCACGGTGGAACGAAGGTCGATGGTGTAAACACTGCTGACGCATGCAAGGAGGCGTGTGGAGACGGATGTGTTGCTATTGACTTCAACAATGACGAAAACAGCTGCTGGACATTCGCAAAATTAGGCCCTGGTCCCTTCGCTATCAACAAGATCGATCATTATGATAAGAAGTGTTAGGTGAGTACATGTATCATCAGAATACCACAGGCCTATGCAGTCCACTTTCCTATTGTTAAAGTTAAAAGTTAAATATCACTTACGCTGCGGTACCTGCAGAACTACACAGTATACGGACACGCCGATTAACGAAAGGTTTCACAAAGAGTGCGACCGTGAAGCCTTTCTTAACCGACGTGTCCATACCTTGTAGCTCTATGTATCGCAGTCTTAAGCCTGCCGCACACTGGCAAGGCAGAAAACGCGCCGAAACATACGCGCACACGTGAGTAATCTGCTGAGCAAACGGTCTCGGCTAACTTTTTGCTCAGCAGATAGCTCCAGTGTGCGGCAGGCTTTATAGTCGACGAAGGTTACCAGATCCGAGGCGGCTGCTGATGAGTGGGCCCCCATGATTGAAACGTCTTGATGGCGTCTTGATTTAAACACTCTACAAGGTACATGTACATGTACATCATATTAGGCTACTTATTTCCTTTCCACTGAACAAATTCTTCTTTTTCTTGCAGAACGAACCATCACCAAGTGTTGAAGAACACGTCTCCCACTGATCTAACCATTTCTCCAGTATTTCCTCGGAAGTAGGGCCTACTAGAGGAACGCTTGAGATCTAGATAAAGATATCATATCGTCAGAAATTATTCTTGTTCTCGTTGCTTTATTTCCTAGCATTTTCAGATCGTCTGCGTACGATCAGTTGGTATCACGTGGAGACTAGTCTTCACCCACGATCGGGGCTTCTAGATTCCATTGCAATGCTTAACACTCTTGCCAATAGAGGTCACTGAATGACATAATTCGATTAAAGATGGCGTCTCCATTATCAAGTCATAAGCGTATTGGTACATGTATAGTTATGACGACCTACGCAGCACTGATGTGTGCTTCGGGTTCCTGGATCAAAGTGCCGCTTTCGACACTGTTGACGTCCTGTAGTGGGTGTCTTTCTCTCGGCGTTTCTCGTCCTTCTACCGAGATCTGAGTGGACATAGTGGCAACTTTTTACACTTGTAAGAACTTCATGGACGGGCTTGGACGGGAAGGGTGCTCCTGAACTTCGAGGCATTATTTGGCCAACGTTACACGTTCTGGCCCGTTCTACGATTTTTTAGGACGGGGCAGGACGTTTTGAGAACTACTTTAGTGTGACAGGCCCTTAAAAGATCACTATCGATGGCAGCGGACGATGACAAGGAAGGGTATCACGGTACCGTAGCTAAAGTGACATGAACGTAGTAAGGTCAGCACAAGAGATGAAGCTATATAATCTTGAGTGGATCTTGCCCCGGACGCGGATGACGAAGAATGCTCGGGGGGGGGGGGGCATGTATAAGGTAGATAAAATCGGTCCAACGACCGAGCCCTAGCTCCACACGGCACTGAGATAGGCGACGAAGTATCACTTCCAATTTGCACAATTTGCGCCCTATCAGGGCCGACCGCACAGAAATCCCGATAGTGCTACCGGCGCCTATCGGCAGTTATAACGCATTTTCCCATTTACTAAAGCCGAATCGGTAGATGTCGTCCTGGGTAACCCTAAAGCTTACCCAGGACCAACCTGGGTAACCCTAAAAGTTACCCAGGACGATACTGGGTAAACTTTAGTGTACTAAAGTTTACCCAGTTTGAAATTCGCGCGATACAGGTGCCCATGCCTCCACAGCGCCTCTGGCAATTTCCCGCGCCAGTGCATATAGGTTCATCCCGAACTAGCCACTGCAGTTTGACGTCAGGTTTACCCCTTCAAACAGTTCGTATTTTCCTTCCACGAACTTAACCAGTTTCTTTTTGATTTCTCGACCTTTAGATGTGAACTAACCGTCCCT
>NMRB01000584.1:297460-310204 GCA_002633025.1 Notospermus geniculatus
TATAATAAAAGTTGCCATACAGTATTTTAGCCCGTTCATTAGGCCAATTTGCTAAAATGAAAATATTTGAAACCTAAAGGTCTTATAAGAAGCGCCTGAAACTTGTCTCATAGGTATTCATTGGAAAGATCTTAGTGAAAGCTTTCCAATGAATGCCTTCATGACAGGGTTCTACCGTAAGTTGTAGGATTAGCACACGCGGATCCAAGAGGGGGCGCACCCGACGCACGCTCCCTTTCGGCCAACAAATCTGTAAAATCGACCGTGAAATTCTTAAATTTGGAGCAAATCATTGAAATTCACCGCAGATTTCAATGTTTCTAGCACAGTGCGCCCCCTCTTTTCCGAAATCGTGGATCCGCCCCTGATTAGGATTTGGTAGGTGAAATGTGGTAATGAAATTGCCATTAAGAGTGAAAGGGGTAAAGCTTTAGAATAATTCTCCGTAGGAATTCATTCCTGTTCATCATTTTCATGGACGATATGTTACGTTCCCCGACATAAACTGAAACAGGCGTCGGTCTCTCCGCAATATCGTGAGAAGCCATCTACTGGCGAGATTCGTACTCACCAGCGACTCGAAGTGGAGTATAAAACATGAACGCGACGCTGAGCGGAATGGCAAGCACGAGGTATTCTGATAGCGAAATCATCACGCCTGTCATGTGACGGCCACAACCTCGCAATATACCTGAGAGGCCACCCTGCAAATAGATACGGAGAGTGAGTGCAACCAGTGAATGCATTGCGTAGGCCCACCTGCCCAACTACAGCATTATAGGAATGCATAGGATTTCATTGGCTTTCAGTATGAAAGCCAACATGTAAAGAACCATAACAACATTTCGGATGATATGTAGAGAACTTCTTACATTTGAACCGTCCATGAATAGATGTAAGGCCATGATGGGCATAAGATTGGCTGCCATTTCTATGACGCCATCGTCACTGCTGAATATCTTTGGCATTTCCCACCGGAGGGCTATGATGAGGATGCAAACAGTTATAGTTGAAGCAGCTGGAAAGAAATACGTGATCTTAAATCAACTGTTAAATCTCCTGTAGTTCCACAAATCGTCCACCTCGGCGTGTCTTTTCCCGACCGTCTTCTGACTCATTCAGTAGCGCAGATTGATTCAGGCCTGATTTTTGCGAAACGGCAACTGCAGCAGACAAGTTTTATTGCCTTTTTGCGTGATGCAATGACTTCTCAGCCAGCGCAGTTGCTTGAAGCATTCGTAGGAAGTCATAGGCGTATGCATTCGGTAAGCTTTTTTTAGCTCGTAACTTTCATCATGTTTCTCTTTCCGATTTCGCACTTGTTGCCCATGCGAGGCATATAGGAATCTTTACAGAGTTTTCGCAAAGCCCCCGAAACGCCAACGCGAACGCCAAACCCATTGTTCGATGCCACGAAGAGAGCACCGAACAAAAGGATAGCCTAGACGTACGCGTTGGCGTTTCGGGGGCTTTGCGAAAAGTCCCTTTTATCCGCGGAGAAACCCGATTTTCAACATATTCTTTCATACGTACTGTTGATAATGATTGATATCTTGGCATTTTTCTTTGTTCTCTCCACGTCGCCAGATCCCAGTAACAAGGCAATTCGTACGTTACCACCAACCAGGAAGCCAAAAGGAAACTGCAAGTGAAGACTATTAAGTAGTGTATTGAAGTTTCGGCAATCAAGACGACTAAGTCCATGAAGAAAGTGATGTCCGAAAGGCAGAGCAAATGACAGTAACAAACTGAGAGGCTTCCTTCGAACTTCGACAACGGCTTGTCACCATTTCAGCTCGCGCGACTCCGGAGTTCGCCAAATGATTTTGGCGAAACTCAACACACGGACGCAATAGACTGAAATCATGGCGTCTGCGATGTGATGCAACTTCTGTGTCTATTGATGGCCAAGTCAGAGATGGTATAAATTGGCGTATTTGTTGCCGATTACGAGTGGTAGAAGTAGCACCAATGACTCGTTGAGGTGGCACCAATGAGTCGTTGAAGTGGCACCAATGAGTCGTTGAAGTGGCACCCAGTGACTCGAAGTGGCACCAATGACTCGTTGAAGTGACACCAATGACTCGTTGAAGTGGCACCAATGACTCGTTGAAGTAGCACAATCTGTGAGTTGTGGAGTTCAACAGATGGAAGCGTGTGATTGATCCCAAAGTTCGCTTGAAATCGGCGACATATTGAATTGCAGCTGCTCCTATTGTAACTTCAACATCCTGATGCGGCTTACCGAATACAACACTGTAAACAACTGGAAAAGGACAGCTTGGGCGGCTAGATCTTTCGTCCCGAGGATACCGGAGAAGATGGAACCACATTCTACGCCCATCCACTCCACCATCCAGAGTATGAACCCTCCCATTCCAATGTAGAGAAAGTAACCCCAGTTTTGGAAAGCGTCTTTGGACCAACCTGGGAAAAGAGGAAAGGAGATCCGGGGGTTGTATAGGCAGCATCTGATGTCGCTTGTAATCAGCTGGAAAAGGACTGTCACAGCCGTCGGACCTGGAATCTAGTACTGGCGTGCGTTCGANTAAAAGGACCGTATTGGTATGCCTTCCGTTACCATTTCTTACTCACCATCCCATGTGTCTTTGTAAAGCCTACTGATCATTATGTACAAAAACTGGACAATAAACATGACGAAATAGGTCAGGTCCTGAACGATCGCCGACCCCCTGAAACAAAAATTTGATGATAACTGTCGTTCTTCTTTTATTGGTTGAGGCTATCATACGGCACAATGGCACAGAGCAAAAGCAATTTTTTCATTTTGTCAACTGGTAAGGAATAGGAGGGAATATTTTACTGTGGATTGTTTATGAGGTTGCCTCACTCTATTCCAAAGTGATATACGTTGACTGCGACGTAATGCCCAACCACATTGACAACCGTCCCTGCTACGCCGGCAACAAGGAGTATCAAAAGATAATTCTGAAAAATGAAGAAGAAAATGACAAAAAGCTCTGTTTTCATGGTATTTGGCCCTTAGAAGACAAAAGTGCTTGAATGCTCATAGGGAAGTTATCCCATCAGAGGGCTTTGTCTGTTTGCTCCTCTATATCAACCTGAGAGCCTCTGATGATTCAGAACTGGCCGCCAGTCGGCCTTCTTGAAAACTTGACTTAACTCATGTTTCATGAACAATAATAGCAGATAGAATTTCTAACTATTTGTAAATATTACCTCAGTGAGGTACCTTCTGAGTGTGTGTATGCCAAATCTTGGTCCTATGAGACCACAAATATGGCTGCCAGGCAACCATCTTGAAAAGTGCACTTAGGCCCATTATTTCACATGAAACTAAAGAATGTTTAGAATGGCGTGGTAACCATGGTGAATTCCGTCACTTACCACTGCCCGGAGGTAGGACGCCATGATTCTGTACAAGAAGAAGAACTGAAAAAAGCAAGCCGGTGTGATCATCAACATTGATGTGATGCTTTGCTTCCGTTCTGCTACACAAATGCTGTTGCTGTTAGGAACCATCTAATGGTAGGCCTAATGGTAATAAGAAAGGAACTTACGAACATTCCTGGAATGGTCAAAAGTAGATATTGACCAGTAACCCTGTAAAAAATCGATTGAACAGATTCGATTCGGAAGTACATGTTTCAACAGCGTGCTGTGTGGTCAGCGATGCCGATCATTTCAAGTTGGACCCCGGCAATGCCAGAAAACCAAATGGTGCATCATGTAGGCCTAGTTGGTGTTGTTTCTTACCTTGCCACCTCGCGGTCTTGCCCCAACAGGAGCAGGATGCCCTCGGCGTTCAGATGGATGGCGTAGGTCGGCAGTAAAAACAGCATAATGATCATCAGACCTGAAATAAGAAGCTTCTATCGCTAATTTTTTGACTTCTTCAATATTGGTGGATCCAAATTTAAAAGACGCAGGGATGGACATTTTTTTATCGGCATGAGTTGAGGGTAACTTGGACGGAGAGAACGTTCTTTTTTATGATCTACACGAATTGCTTCATCGACACGTCGCTTGCTAGGCCCTTGGCTTTCTCATATCCTCACCTTGCTGAAGATAAATCCCGACTTTCTTCTTGTTTAGACTTCCATATGACTGGGCAAAAAGCGTGTCACTGGCTGATGTCATGCCGGCTGTCACAGCTTCAGCAGTAATGTTGTAAATCTTCGAAAAAGAGCAGATCAACCTGAGTCAGGTTGCTGTCTGGAGTCGGCCATTCGGCCTCCATGACCAGTATAGCTTACGCCTGCCAAATATATCTGTCCAGATGAAACGCGTCACATGCCTATCAAAATCTGGACGTAGTCGTTTATATTCGTTTCAGTCATTCGTGATTGGAGTCTGAGGCCTCCATCACCAGTATAGGTCTGCTCAGCTTTAAAGGTACCAGCACTCGAATTCGCAGGCCATTTCATCTCAAAGACAGTATGGACTCAGATGTGGTTCTCACTCGGCCACTGCAGATTCATGGCCAAAAGGGCAATTGTTACGCCAGAAACTATTTGGGGCAAGCTCACTAGGCGGACCTGATCGAACATCATCGTTGCTGATGAGCTTTGGAGACTGGCCGTCCTAGAAACTAACTGAATCGAGCTGTTTAGACAACAGCTTCGTGCTACTCACTGTTGAGGCCAAGCTGACGCCATCCAGCTGAACGACACCAAGCGGGCCAACGAACATCAGCGCGATAGGGTTAACAAGATTTGAAGCCGCGTTTATTGCGATCTGTAAAAGATGTTGAAGGGAGAATTGCATTAACATCGAAGTCTTCCGACTCGGACAACCGAACGGAATGGATGTTGGCATTCAACTTCCTTGCAACACTTCATTGCAGTCACAGCACCGCGGGAGCCGTGGTGGCTTGTTCCTTTACAAGGGCAAGTAAAAAGACCCCATAAGTGAGGAACATGAGTGGCTTGAGATGTCCTCTTCCATTTTACCAGGGCCAATGACTATGGCTTGGCTTCGGCCCTGATGGAAACATACGAAATACAATACAGCCCCTGCTATTGGTTTGATTGAGGACGAAGTGCCGTTGGTTAAAGTTCGACACTGTACTTACAATAGTGAACGAAAGTTTGCATATCTCTTTCAGGTCTTCCTTGGTTTCATTTGAGAAAATATACCTCCACCATCTTCGTCTGGGCGGGCATACTGTCTCCTTGCTGTCCTGGGGACCTTCGGTCGCCCCGTACGCCGTGTGTGCTTCTTCGGGCATTTCCAACTTCAGTACTTAGACACAATTTCCCATCTGGCCTTCCCTAGACTCTTGTATATAAAGCGATACTACGGTAAATTTGGTGTTCGGTTGCTGTCACAAGGGTCCCTGACGTAGATCTGGAGGTACCAGATTCATGGATCAGGTAGGCCTAGTCGGTACAAAGGCCGTCCCGTAGCCGATACATGTGAATACAATGTAGGCTAGGCCTATAGATTGATATGCATTTTTGAATTGTTCTTGAAAATCCGGTGTAAATCAGTATGACCTTTCAATGAACGTCACAATGAGCAATGCTGTATTGATCTCCCTTCAAGTACCTGACTTCAAATGATAAGATGACCCTAAAACCTTGTCAGAAGGTCTAGACCAGCACATCCCAAAATCTGTTGGTTTGGTACCTGTAATCGTGTCGTCTCTCTCGACGACGTCATACAAGTAAGGGAGGCTGAGGCCCGAAAGTGGCTGAATCGTTTATTTTGTGATAAAAGCACCAATTTTTTTTATTTTTTTATTTTTTTATTTTTTTATTTTTTTATTTTTTTTATTTATTTTATTTTTTTATTAAAAAAGCACCAAATTTGGCATAGATGTAGAAGTTTGGACCAATACCTATCATTTCAGGACGGGAGCCCCGCCGAAATCACCCCTGAGAGCCGCCATCTTGGATTTTAATATGGCCGCCATCGTTTCTTCCGCTGTTGTGTCAAAATCCTGCATTATTGCAAAGAAAGTATCCTCTGTCTATTGCACTTGCAAAATGATGTACGCTGAGTACTAGTAAATTCAGGCTGACCGTCGAGTGTGCTTGCCTTCCTTTTGGGATCGCGAATTGCTGATATAAAATCTAGGATATCACAGCCAGGACACCATGAACTAGTGGTGACGTATCGGGTTTCAACTGTGGAGTTTGCAATGGCGAATCGGATTACAAAACTTTAACGACTCCTGTTATGTTTTGTTTATTGCAATTTGCAAAACAATGAAATCATTACCAGTCAAGCAATTAAGCAGCAACCTACCGATTACATGGTCGGATGAAACACACGGCCTGTTTTGGGCGTTTGACGTTATGCAAAGCTTTCTGATGAGTTATCAAAAGGCCAACAAAATCATTTGTTTCCCGAGGGATTCTCAATTTACCGAGCAATCGACAAACAGGTACGGGGAGTGATATTTGGCCGATATTTGATCTCACAGGTAATAGTTGACATGTACCATAAAAGTCAGCCGATTCGGGGTCCAATATGGGCCTATTGTATAATTAATGATGGAACAACCATGCAATGTAAAAGACTAATAATTGGCCTTCGATATCGTATTTGATGAATTCAAAGTAAATGGTGGTTAATGAATGATTCGTGACTGGACAAAAGATAAAGTTGATTTGTCCACAACTCGTCGTCTAACATCTAGTGACACTTCGTCATTAAAGTCGTCGTGGTCCCAATATTCATTCGGTAATGGCACTTTAAACAAATGTACCACTTGCCCGTATCAGATACCCCGATTTCATGACAATCCGGCAAGTACATGACCGGCGACGGACACTGATCCAGAAGTCGATGGACGATGTAAACACGCGAACACATGATCTGGCTGTATCTGCGACTTGTTGACAGCAACGGGTGAACTCCTGACATTTTGGAAGGATTGTCTGCACTTTTTGATATACCACTCTCGATTTCGACCCCCGATTAAGTTGGGAGAGGGTTTTAAGGCGGGGGGCTACCTATAGCTGAGCTCATTCCCTAGTGGCAATCCACGGAACTGGCCTTTGTGCGACCAGTCATTCACATTCAGATTAGATCCGCTCACCCTGGTATACTGTTTTCGAAAACCAATCTTCAGTGTACGTGCCGACCCTAAATCTTTGTGTCCACTGCGGGTATTGTTCAGCACTTCATCGTGTCGTTATCATTTGACACGGTGCCTCGAGTTTTGGCATTATTTTCATTCAGTCTCATTCATTTCATGATGCAAACAAGAAAACACGTGATATTTGATGAGGAAACATCCTAAAATGCCCATCTCCGTACTTCGAAACAACGCAAGATCTCCCCACGAAGTCAGCACACGCCTGAAAGAACGAGCATGTCCGTTCTCTTCAAAACGTGTCTATACGCCACGATCTACGTAACCCCATGCGTATATACCAATGTAAACGACATATTGGATAATCCATTGTCAGTTAATCATTACACGCGTATGTCAACGTACCGTGTCGCGTATTCGTGTTTCATGTGGTTCTATGTAAACCCAGCCTTATGGTCGTTTACATTTCTCTTGACCACCACCGTGGCGTGGTGGTCTTTTTTTAGTGCTCGGATCTCCAGTTTTTGTTCATGCAGTTCAGCTTTAAGGAAGCTTCTAGAATACGGCCCCCATATTTCCTCACCGAAGGTAAGCGAAACGCAAAATGCTTTGTTATTTTCCGCCAAGCTGGCTTCAAACAAAGCCTTTGTCATTCCTGGTTGGCGGGGAAGTATGAATCGGACTTAAAGTATACATGGATGAGTAGTTACACGGTGTCATCGTTGAGTTCATTCCTGGTGGAAGTGTCGAATTCGCTGGCAAACATAATGACGTCATATTCATATATTGTGTAAAATCAGGCGGCGCGAGAAAGATCCGAGTCAAAACGGAAACCCCGCCGATAAGGAACATCAACCCAATGAAGGCTCCCCTGCGCCAGAGCAATGTCTTAAAGTCGAGATTTGTCTGTTTGGGTTGTTTCTTCGGATGCATGTCGACGAACGACAGACGTGGATTCGGGGTCATCTGGTGAGCTGTTTGGAACCGCCTCCATCGGATTTCTGTTTGCCGCTTCGCCTGTTCTTTATAGGTAAGAAGACCTGGAAACAGAAGCAGTTGAGAAGATTGTGCAGTTATCAGGGGCTCTATGCATAAAACATCTTGGGCCGTATGCACCAAGCGAAGATTATCTTGAACTCACGTTGAGCGACAACTTTTCCATTGTCACATCATGCTCTGGCAAACCTGAACAATTGAAAAGTTTTGGCTCAACCTAAGTTCAAGATGATCTTCGTTTGGTGCATACGGCCCTATAAGTGTAAAATTTCCCTTAAACTATTGTTCAAAACAAAAGATAAGGGAAATTTTACACTTAAGATGTTTTATGCATACGGCCCCAGGAATGTAGCACTTGTTGACGAAATCAAGCGTGTGTAAGGAGTGAATACACACGCGGAACGCGTGCATAGAGGCCTATCCATTACTTGTAGACCTATACACTGGACGAAATCACGTATGCGTAAACGTGTGCGTTTCCTACCAAGAGTTTCGGAATCCATTTCCAAGTCCATTTGTGACAAGCCTTTGCTGTCCATGGTCGTTTGTTCACCCGCCTCCTCATCGAGCAGTTGACTGCGCCCGGTGTCCGGGGCAATACCCGCATTGATCAAGGCCTGAAAGGAAGAATCACACTTCATCAAACACTGAACGCCGGGCAAGGCGTCGCTATTGCCGTCATTCCGGAACACACGCTGTACTTTTTGTTGCCTGCACTAGCTGAAGTCAGCAATAAACATACTTTTTGTTCATTCCACCAGCTGAGGAATGACATACTGGCTCACCTTTTCTCCCTCTTTCTTCCAGTCCAAGAAGAAAAAGAGATATATGATGAAAAATGAGTTCCCGAAGAAAAGGGCGACCGATGTTGCTGTCCAAAACCCTGAAAAGTTCAAGTACCGGTATCTATAATAAAAGTTGCCATACAGTATTTTAGCCCGTTCATTAGGCCAATTTGCTAAAATGAAAATATTTGAAACCTAAAGGTCTTATAAGAAGCGCCTGAAACTTGTCTCATAGGTATTCATTGGAAAGATCTTAGTGAAAGCTTTCCAATGAATGCCTTCATGACAGGGTTCTACCGTAAGTTGTAGGATTAGCACACGCGGATCCAAGAGGGGGCGCACCCGACGCACGCTCCCTTTCGGCCAACAAATCTGTAAAATCGACCGTGAAATTCTTAAATTTGGAGCAAATCATTGAAATTCACCGCAGATTTCAATGTTTCTAGCACAGTGCGCCCCCTCTTTTCCGAAATCGTGGATCCGCCCCTGATTAGGATTTGGTAGGTGAAATGTGGTAATGAAATTGCCATTACGAGTGAAAGGGGTAAAGCTTTAGGATAATTCTCCGTAGGAATTCATTCCTGTTCATCATTTTCATGGACGATATGTTACTTTAGTACCTAGTGTCCACAAACGTGTACATTATGTAATACCTGTTAATATCAGACATCAATGAAAATATGTCCCACATACACCACTTGACATGATCAAAAGCCTAAAGCCCACATGTGTGGACATTTAGTTCTCATTATCAATGACAGAGGGCAGCACTAGTCAATGTGCAATGCTGTTGAAGGTGATGATCACATATGTGGACAACAGGCTGTCGAAGAATATGATTATTTCAAAATTCCTTTTTGATTTATTTCCGTGATTGGCTATTGTTAACTGGATTAAAATCAGTTTGTAGTCTAAGTTGATGTCCTTCTTGATTATGATGATGATCATGGTGATGTTGATGTACTATGAGACAAAATGGCTGATTCTGAACCATTCCTGCACAACCTGGTGTCCACATATGTGGCCGCTTGAAAATGATTGGCTGATGCATTTTTTTTAAAAAAATGCATATTTTGTCTTACATACACCCGAAAATGGCCTGCAAACACGATTTAGAGGTTCTCCCTACAAAAAACCCGGTTCAGGCACTAAAGGGTTACGTTCCCCGACATGAACAGAAACAGGCGTCGGTCTCTCCGCAATATCGTGAGAAGCCATCTACTGGCGAGATTCGTACTCACCAGCGACTCGAAGTGGAGTATAAAACATAACGAAATCAAGCGTGTGTAAAGGCGGTGACAGACTAGTGCGTACGCGACGCGGAGCGACGCGTTTTCTTTTGTGTTTTTGCGCTCCACTGCACATGGTGCTCAGTAGTGCCTGAAAACACAAAAGAAAACGCTTAGCTTCGCGCCGCGTCGCGCTAGTCTGTCACCGGCTTAAGGAGTGAATACACACGCGGAACGCGTGCATAGAGGCCTATCCATCGCTTGTAGACCTATACACTGGACGAAATCACGTATGCGTAAACGTGTGCATTTCCTACCAAGAGTTTCGGAATCCATTTCCAAGTCCATTTGTGACAAGCCTTTGCTGTCCATGGTCGTTTGTTCACCCGCCTCCTCATCGAGCAGTTGACTGCGCCCGGTGTCCGGGGCAATACCCGCATTGATCAAGGCCTGAAAGGAAGAATCACACTTCATCAAACACTGAACGCCAGGCAAGGCGTCGCTATTGCCGTCGTTCCGGAGCACACGCTGTACTTTTTGTTGCCTGCACTAGCTGAAGTCAGCAATAAACATACTTTTTGTTAATTCCACCAGCTGAGGAATGACATACTGACTCACCTTTTCTCCCTCTTTCTTCCAGTCCAAGAAGAAAAAGAGATATATGATGAAAAATGAGTTCCCGAAGAAGAGGGCGACCGATGTTGCTGTCCAAAACCCTGAAAAGTTCAAGTACCGGTATCTATTATAATAAAAGTTGCCATACAGTATTTTAGCCCGTTCATTAGGCCAATTTGCTAAAATGAAAATATTTGAAACCTAAAGGTCTTATAAGAAGCGCCTGAAACTTGTCTCATAGGTATTCATTGGAAAGATCTTAGTGAAAGCTTTCCAATGAATGCCTTCATGACAGGGTTCTACCGTAAGTTGTAGGATTAGCACACGCGGATCCAAGAGGGGGCGCACCCGACGCACGCTCCCTTTCGGCCAACAAATCTGTAAAATCGACCGTGAAATTCTTAAATTTGGAGCAAATCATTGAAATTCACCGCAGATTTCAATGTTTCTAGCACAGTGCGCCCCCTCTTTTCCGAAATCGTGGATCCGCCCCTGATTAGGATTTGGTAGGTGAAATGTGGTAATGAAATTGCCATTAAGAGTGAAAGGGGTAAAGCTTTAGAATAATTCTCCGTAGGAATTCATTCCTGTTCATCATTTTCATGGACGATATGTTACGTTCCCCGACATAAACTGAAACAGGCGTCGGTCTCTCCGCAATATCGTGAGAAGCCATCTACTGGCGAGATTCGTACTCACCAGCGACTCGAAGTGGAGTATAAAACATGAACGCGACGCTGAGCGGAATGGCAAGCACGAGGTATTCTGATAGCGAAATCATCACGCCTGTCATGTGACGGCCACAACCTCGCAATATACCTGAGAGGCCACCCTGCAAATAGATACGGAGAGTGAGTGCAACCAGTGAATGCATTGCGTAGGCCCACCTGCCCAACTACAGCATTATAGGAATGCATAGGATTTCATTGGCTTTCAGTATGAAAGCCAACATGTAAAGAACCATAACAACATTTCGGATGATATGTAGAGAACTTCTTACATTTGAACCGTCCATGAATAGATGTAAGGCCATGATGGGCATAAGATTGGCTGCCATTTCTATGACGCCATCGTCACTGCTGAATATCTTTGGCATTTCCCACCGGAGGGCTATGATGAGGATGCAAACAGTTATAGTTGAAGCAGCTGGAAAGAAATACGTGATCTTAAATCAACTGTTAAATCTCCTGTAGTTCCACAAATCGTCCACCTCGGCGTGTCTTTTCCAGACCGTCTTCTGACTCATTCAGTAGCGCAGATTGATTCAGGCCTGATTTTTGCGAAACGCAACTGCAGCAGACAAGTTTTATTATGACTTCTCAGCCAGCGCAGTTGCTTGAAGCATTCGTAGGAAGTCATAGGCGTATGCATTCGGTAAGCTTTTTTTAGCTCGTAACTTTCATCATGTTTCTCTTTCCGATTTCGCACTTGTTGCCCATGCGAGGCATATAGGAATCTTTATCCGCGGAGAAACCCAATTTTCACCATATTCTTTCATACGTACTGTTGATAATGATTGATATCTTGGCATTTTTCTTTGTTCTCTCCACGTCGCCAGATCCCAGTAACAAGGCAATCCGTACGTTACCACCAACCAGGAAGCCAAAAGGAAACTGCAAGTGAAGACTATTAAGTAGTGTATTGAAGTTTCGGCAATCAAGACGACTAAGTCCATGAAGAAAGTGATGTCCGAAAGGCAGTGAGAGCAAATGACAGTAACAAACTGAGAGGCTTCCTTCGAACTTCGACAACGGCTTGTCACCATTTCAGCTCGCGCGACTCCGGAGTTCGCCAAATGATTTTGGCGAAACTCAACACACGGACGCAATAGACTGAAATCATGGCGTCTGCGATGTAATGCAACTTCTGTGTCTATTGATGGCCAAGTCAGAGATGGTATAAATTGGCGTATTTGTTGCCGATTACGAGTGGTAGAAGTGGCACCAATGACTCGTTGAGGTGGCACCAATGAGTCGTTGAAGTGGCACCAATGAGTCGTTGAAGTGGCACCCAGTGACTCGAAGTGGCACCAATGACTCGTTGAAGTAGCACAATCTGTGAGTTGTGGAGTTCAACAGATGGAAGCGTGTGA
>NMRB01000584.1:310780-326805 GCA_002633025.1 Notospermus geniculatus
GAGCCCCCCCCCCCCGACTACCACGTTTCTTTGTTTCGATTTATTCTCATCTCCTTGCTATACTTTAATATTATCTCCTTCAATTTCCTTACATTATTTAAATGTGTTTTAAAAGGACCGTATTGGTATGCCTTCCGTTACCATTTCTTACTCACCATCCCATGTGTCTTTGTAAAGCCTACTGATCATTATGTACAAAAACTGGACAATAAACATGACGAAATAGGTCAGGTCCTGAACGATCGCCGACCCCCTGAAACAAAAATTTGATGATAACTGTCGTTCTTCTTTTATTGGTTGAGGCTATCATACGGCACAATAGCACACAGCAAAAGCAAATTTTTCATTTTGTCAATTTTGTCAACTGGTAAGGAACAGGAGGGAATATTTTACTGTGAATTGTTTATGAGGTTGCCTCACTCTATTCCAAAGTGATATACGTTGACTGCGACGTAATGCCCAACCACATTGACAACAGTCCCTGCTACGCCGGCAACAAGGAGTATCAAAAGATAATTCTGAAAAATGAAGAAGAAAATGACAAAAAGCTCTGTTTTCATGGTATTTGGCCCTTAGAAGACAAATTAGCTTGAATGCTTACAGGGAACATAAGCTATCACATCAGAGGGCTTTGTCTTTGCTCCTCTATATCAACCTGAGAGCCTCTGATGATTCAGAACTGGCCGCCAGTCGGCCTTCTTGAAAACTTGACTTAACTCATGTTTCATGAACAATAATAGCAGATAGAATTTCTAACTATTGTAAATATTACCTCAGTGAGGTACCTTCTGAGTGTGTGTATGCCACATCTTGGTCATATGAGACCACAAATATGGCTGCCAGGCAGCCATCTTGAAAAGTGCACTTTGGCCCATTTCACGTGAACAATACTAAAGAATGTTTAGTATGACATGGTAACCATGGTGAATTCCGTCACTTACCACTGCCCGGAGATAGGACGCCATGATTCTGTACAAGAAGAAGAACTGAAAAAAGCAAGCGGGTGTGATCATCAACATTGATGTGATGCTTTGCTTCCGTTTTGCTACACAAATGCTGTTGCTGTTAGGAACCATCTAATGGTAGGCCTAATGGTAATAAGAAAGGAACTTACGAACATTCCTGGAATGGTCAAAAGTAGATATTGACCAGTAACCCTGTAAAAAAGCGATTGAACAGATTCGATTCGGAAGAACATGTATCAACAGCGTGCTGTGTGGTCAGCGATGCTGATCATTTCAAGTTGGACCCCGGCAATGCCAGAAAACCAAATGGTGCATCATGTAGGCCTAGTTGGTGTCGTTTCTTACCTTGCCACCTCGCGGTCTTGCCCCAACAGGAGCAGGATGCCCTCGGCGTTCAGATGGATGGCGTAGGTCGGCAGTAAAAACAGCATAATGATCATCAGACCTGAAATAAGAAGCTTCTATCGCTAATTTTTTGACTTCTTCAATATTGGTGGATCCAAATTTAAAAGACGCAGGGATGGACATTTTTTTATCGGCATGAGTTGAGGGTAACTTGGACGGAGAGAACGTTCTTTTTTATGATCTACACGAATTGCTTCATCGACACGTCGCTTGCTAGGCCCTTGGCTTTCTCATATCCTCACCTTGCTGAAGATAAATCCCGACTTTCTTCTTGTTTAGACTTCCATATGACTGGGCAAAAAGCGTGTCACTGGCTGATGTCATGCCGGCTGTCACAGCTTCAGCAGTAATGTTGTAAATCTTCGAAAAAGAGCAGATCAACCTGAGTCAGGTTGCTGTCTGGAGTCGGCCATTCGGCCTCCGTGACCAGTATAGCTTACGCCTGCCAAATATATCTGTCCAGATGAAACGCGTCACATGCCTATCAAAATCTGGACGTAGTCGTTTATATTCGTTTCAGTCATTCGTGATTGGAGTCTGAGGCCTCCATCACCAGTATAGGTCAGCTTTAAAGGTACCAGCACTCGAATTCACAGGCCATTTCATCTCAAAGACAGTATGGACTCAGATGTGGTTCTCACTCGGCCACTGCAGATTCATGGCCAAAAGGGCAGTTGTTACGCCAGAAACTATTTGGGGCAAGCTCACTAGGCGGACCTGATCGAACATCATCGTTGCTGATGAGCTTTGGAGACTGGCCGTCCTAGAAACTAACTGAATCGAGCGGTTTACACAACAGCTTCGTGCTACTCACTGTTGAGGCCAAGCTGACGCCATCCAGCTGAACGACACCAAGCGGGCCAACGAACATCAGCGCGATAGGGTTAACAAGATTTGAAGCCGCGTTTATTGCGATCTGTAAAAGATGTTGAAGGGAGAATTGCATTAACATCGAAGTCTTCCGACTCGGACAACCGAACGGAATGGATGTTGGCATTCAACTTCCTTGCAACACTTCATTGCAGTCACAGCACCGCGGGAGCCGTGGTGGCTTGTTCCTTTACAAGGGCAAGTAAAAAGACCCCATAAGTGAGGAACATGAGTGGCTTGAGATGTCCTCTTCCATTTTACCAGGGCCAATGACTATGGCTTGGCTTCGGCCCTGATGGAAAATACAAAATACAATACAGCCCCTGCTATTGGTTTAGGACGAAGTGCCGTTGGTTAAAGTTCGACACTGTACTTACAATAGTGAACGAAAGTTTGCATATCTCTCTCAGGTCTTCCTTGGTTTCATTTGAGAAAATATACCTCCACCATCTTCGTCTGGGCGGGCATACTGTCTCCTTGCTGTCCTGGGGACCTTCGGTCGCCCCGTACGCCGTGTGTGCTTCTTCGGGCATTTCCAACTTCAGTACTTAGACACAATTTCCCATCTGGCCTTCCCTAGACTCTTGTATATAAAGCGATACTACGGTAAATTTGGTGTTCGGTTGCTGTCACAAGGGTCCCTGACGTAGATCTGGAGGTACCAGATTCATGGATCAGGTAGGCCTAGTCGGTACAAAGGCCGTCCCGTAGCCGATACATGTGAATACAATGTAGGCTAGGCCTATAGATTGATATGCATTTTTGAATTGTTCTTGAAAATCCGGTGTAAATCAGTATGACCTTTCAATGAACGTCACAATGAGCAATGCTGTATTGATCTCCCTTCAAGTACCTGACTTCAAATGATAAGATGACCCTAAAACCTTGTCAGAAGGTCTAGACCAGCACATCCCAAAATCTTTCGGTTTGGTACCTGTAATCGTGTCGTCTCTCTCGACGACGTCATACAAGTAAGGGAGGCTGAGGCCCGAAAGTGGCTGAATCGTTTATTTTGTGATAAAAGCACCAATTTTTTTTATTTTTTTATTTTTTTATTTTTTTATTTTTTTATTTTTTTTATTTATTTTATTTTTTTATTAAAAAAGCACCAAATTTGGCATAGATGTAGAAGTTTGGACCAATACCTATCATTTCAGGACGGGAGCCCCGCCGAAATCACCCCTGAGAGCCGCCATCTTGGATTTTAATATGGCCGCCATCGTTTCTTCCGCTGTTGTGTCAAAATCCTGCATTATTGCAAAGAAAGTATCCTCTGTCTATTGCACTTGCAAAATGATGTACGCTGAGTACTAGTAAATTCAGGCTGACCGTCGAGTGTGCTTGCCTTCCTTTTGGGATCGCGAATTGCTGATATAAAATCTAGGATATCACAGCCAGGACACCATGAACTAGTGGTGACGTATCGGGTTTCAACTGTGGAGTTTGCAATGGCGAATCGGATTACAAAACTTTAACGACTCCTGTTATGTTTTGTTTATTGCAATTTGCAAAACAATGAAATCATTACCAGTCAAGCAATTAAGCAGCAACCTACCGATTACATGGTCGGATGAAACACACGGCCTGTTTTGGGCGTTTGACGTTATGCAAAGCTTTCTGATGAGTTATCAAAAGGCCAACAAAATCATTTGTTTCCCGAGGGATTCTCAATTTACCGAGCAATCGACAAACAGGTACGGGGAGTGATATTTGGCCGATATTTGATCTCACAGGTATTAGTTGACGTGCACCACAAAAGTCAGCCGATGTGGGGTCCAATATGGGCCTATTGTATAATTAATGATGGAACAACCATGCAATGTAAAAGACTAATAATTGGCCTTCGATATCGTATTTGATGAATTCAAAGTAAATGGTGGTTAATGAATGATTCGTGACTGGACAAAAGATAAAGTTGATTTGTCCACATCGCGTCGTCTAACATCTAGTGACACTTCGTCATTAAAGTCGTCGTGGTCCCAATATTCAGTCGGTAATGGCACTTTAAACAAATGTACCACTTGCCCGTATCAGATACCCCGATTTCATGACAATCCGGCAAGTACATGACCGGCGACGGACACTGATCCAGAAGTCGATGGACGATGTAAACACGCGAACACCTGATCTGGCTGTATCTGCGACTTGTTGACAGTAACGGGTGAACTCCTGACATTTTGGAAAGATTGTCTGCACTTTTTGATATACCACTCTCGATTTCGACCCCCGATTAAGCTGGGAGAGGGTTTTAATTCTATCAAATAGGGATTGTCGTGCCAGGAGGTCCGCTTTTGGCTGAGAAGCACTAAGGTGATATTATCGCAAGCGATCTGATCGGCACCGATCTTCTCGCCATGAGTCACCGCAGACTAGGCGATATCAGTTTTGGTATTGTTTTGCGAGAAGATTCCACGCACACCTGGCGTCAACAGCCGATTTTGTTCGGTGGCAATCAGGGGTGGCTGCATAGTGGTGTGCTGCCCGCTTGACAACGATAGCCTCTGGTACTTTTTCACATTGATCTGTCGTTCATCTGTCAGTGAAATTGTGTTAATTGCTGGCATATCCATCTGAAGGGGAATGGAGAGAGAGGCAGTGAGTGAGAGAGAGTCAAGAACAAACGCGGAGGTACTAATGCACGCCGCGTTCATCTGTCTGGGTGTTGTTTTACCTGATTGCGGAAAACCTGACTACTTTTTGTCGTCAGAATTACATACAGCGAGTTTTGCTTCAAGTATCCCGAGCTCCATTTGGCTAAATCGCCTTCCTGTTTCTTATGGCAACATTTGGGTTAATTTCGTACGTGTTTATTGCTTAATCAATAAATGTTAAGCTTCCAGTTCATCTATTCCATTATTTACATGGCAGATATCAATGGAAAACCATTCCCCTTCTTGGATTACAAGTTCGTTTCCAAGGACTAATACATGTAGTAATTATCTGATACCTTCGTTTTTTCATCATCCTCCGTCAGTCCCTGGACCGAAATTTCAATTATGTATATTTCTGATCGGTGGAGTGTAACCATACTTTGTGTTTGATCATCAAGAGCGGAGGATCAATCCCGTAAAATGTTATTTGTTGATCATGTATTAAACGCTCTATTGTTGGAACGCCGGAGAGAGAAGCGGCATTAGTGACAGGTCCATTAGCGACATCGAGATTCAAACATAGAGAAGGACACTCGGCTGTTTTTGGTGTCGATTCCTTCCTGATAGGTGGAAAAATGACATTAATTCGGAGGAAAACCGGGTAAGTAATGATAATGCTTGCAGATACAGTTAATTGGAGATCTTGTAAATCTAGACAGTATGCGGAGACACTGGAACGTGAGGGGCTACTGCAAAACTGTGGTAGTGTATGCTGACGGAACGGAGGCGGCGTGAGTGTCCACATTCTTACTTAGAAAATACGGTTTAGTAAACGATCTGTTCCGTAATTTTGCTGGTAGGTACATGTAGGCCTACAGTCAAAAGGAATTGAAACATGCTGATTCAAAGAGAAAATGTATGTACATTCTTTCTGATGGGTACATATACATGTATTTTAATACATGCCATTAAAATATCGTTCTTTACTCTTTTCCTTGTTTCGTTCAGGTACACGTTTGTTTTTATGGCCAACTTGGTCCTGTCTGTCGGTGTCCACGCGAGCATTAGCACAGAGCTGTGTAACCGAATACGAAAAGATGGTTACGATAAGAACGAAAGGCCGCAGAATTCACAAGGCAAGCTGAAAATGAAGAAAAAGTACTGTACATGTACATTATTATAGAATTCTAGGTACTGGTAGTTCATGTTAAGNCCAGTTCATCACCCATCGTCTTTTCAACGAACAACGCCTGGGCGATTCATGGTCCAAGATTGGGCTGGGTTGTTCAAACTGTTATTTTGACTTTATCTCGAACGTGGCGGTAACTGCTTCTTGGCAACGTGACATGACGTTGGCGAAAAAGGACTTGTTTCGAACGCTCGGGCCCTTGTGTAATTCAATTTCGGCGGTATATATTTCGTACTTGCCTAACGTCTTATTAGTATTTCTGATGGCTGTAATGTTGTATTTATCATCTTCTTTTAGGATTACAAATTAGATATGTTTTTGAGGCAATTCTGGCGAGATGACCGTCTCCGCTTCAACGGAACGACGTACAAGGCGCTCGCCCCGTCTCTCATCAGGGATATATGGTGGCCAGACACATTCTTCTACAACGCTAGATATGGTTATTTACACGATTTGACCTTCCGCAACGAACTTGTGCAGGTGCACCCCGACGGATTCGTAAAAACAAGCATACGGTAAGAACCGTCGAAACTTCCCAAATCTCGGAAGCCCAGTGGTACGGCGTTCGTGGTTTTCAGGCGCTCCACACTTATGCGGTACCAAACTCCTCCCCATCATTGCCGTACCGTTGCGCATTTTATGAATCCGCATGAGTTTGGGCGGTACTGCTGACCTCTGCGCTGTAGATTTCGAAACTCCAGCGACATCTCGTCACTAGGTGGCCTTTCTCGCGAGAGGATGACGAAGGAGCAGTTCTTCCATTGCATTGGCTACGATTTGAGTGACCGCTCGCGTTGCACGTCCTCATCCGGGACATTTGCTGCTGTTCTACATTTCATAAGCTGTGATCGGCCGCACCTGCTGGTTTAAAGACCCTGTGTGTACACAATGCCTAGAGGTACGGTTAACATACACAATACTTTACTAATTTGTTGTCAAGTCAATGACTACCATTGGGAAATCCCAAACTGACTTTTTCTCTATAAATTATGAATTGTTTCAACTCCACGTCTAGCAGTATACATCTATTATAAATTGAGTGAACCACTCAAAAACATGATTTGTTTACTGGTAAACTGGACAAATATGTACAAGTACACCGCCAGTAGCGAAACATGCACATGTAAATAAAGATTATCGGCTGGTTTGCGGGTAATATTGACAGAGCCCTTATATCCAAATAATTTACAAGTGGTTCCGCCTGATGAGGGATTTAATTTCATGGCAGGTGTAAGTGGTGGTCCAACAATCCATCTTCAGCGTAAAAAAGAATTGATTATGGCAACATGTACATACCCCGGGTGTACATACATGTACACATTTGTCCTATGACACTGCACACACTGGCCTAGGCTCCGCGAAGCGGGATACGACGCCGTGAGCCCCAGTGTTTCCCGCCATGGTTTAGCGGGAGCGGCGCGGTTTTCTCAGGGTGTTGGCTTTTTAGTTGTGCCAATGTTTGTGAAAATCGCATGCGCTCCCCGCAAACCGAGGCGGTAGAAGAAGGTCGGGTACTTTCATCGCGCGACCACGCCTGTCGCCATCAACGACCATCGCGCGACCACGCCTGTCGCCATCAACGACCATCGTCGACCACGCCTGTCGCCATCAACGACCAGCGCGCGACCACGCCTGTCGCCATCAACGACCATCGCGCGACCACGCCTGTCGCCATCAACGACCATCGCGCGACCACGCCTGTCGCCATCAACGACCATCGCGCGACCAACGTCGTCGAGAGACGGAAATGAATACAAAATTTTGAAAAATGAGTACCGTGATTCGAAATATGGTACGTAATAGGCCTACTGCGTCATCAAGTCTAAGAATCTGCCCCGCAGCGGATATATGAAGTCCGTGTCAAGCTAATAGCACGAAGTGGCGATTTATATCTCTGGCGCCATAAAGCTTTTAATCGCAGTCTGGGCGGTATCACAAACGATCTACTCGCCACCGATCTTCTCGCCAGCCACCCCAGACTAGGCGATATTATAATGGGCTTTGGTATTATTTGACCTTGGAGGAATTATACTAACAATTCCTCCAAGGTTTGACATAGCGGTCATCGCTGACGAGAGGATTCCAAGCATCGCTGTCCAGCGCACACTTGGCGTCATGAACAAACCTATTTTGGTCGGTGGCGATCGGATCGGATCGGATCGCTTGCAATGATCCTGGTGTGCTGCCCGCTTGCATCAATGTCGGATCATTGTAAGTTGCACACTCTGAAGGGCGTATGCACCAACGAAGATTATTGGTTCACGTAGTGACCATTATTTTCATACCGGTTTTGCCCGATTCACTCTTCGATAGCGCGGTTATTCACATTATCATAACCAGGGCTTCGCACTCACGCAGGAAACTTTCACTGTGAGGCTGAAGATTGAAAGCCAATAAAATCGGATAACCTTCGATAGAGGTGAACTTTTACTGAATAACCTTAATAAGTTAAAAGTAGATATCCATTTGCTGCTTCGGATTTCTTCTGGGGCCATAATATTCGTTAGTTGACCTAAAAATTGCGTTTAATGCCCAGTGCATTCGCGCTATCCAATACATGGCAGAATAACACAGGCAGGACGAGCCTATTATTGGAAGGCGTAGGGGTTTCAGGATTAGATACAAGTCAACATCGCAAACGTAAAATGCGTAAAATGATAGGCTACATTTTGTGGGAGAAAGGTTACAATAAACTAGCCGATTTTTCAGGTAAGGTATGAATTATTAATGTAGATAACTCTTATGAAACGCCTAATAATTAGAAATCAACCCGCCTTGCCTGCCTCCCCTGTGAATAATGAGTCGATCATCACCACGTTGGTGAACAACTACCGGTCGTCGACTGCAGGTAATCGCCTCCTGGATGAGCACTGCCTGGATTCTACGCGTGTGCCATAACTTCCCTGGTGGCAAAGCAATGAACTATCCTTAGGACCATGTAGGGTATTGGAAGTTCAGAATTTCTAAAATGGTGCCCCATGTCCCTCAATTGCGCTATTTTTTTCGATAATTTCACTACGTGAACCTTAACGCCACCAGGCTTGTCTTGAACTCAAGCTGAGCTCAAGTTGAGCTACAACTTTTCCATTGTCACATCATGCCCCGGCAAACCTGAACAATTGAAAAGTTGTGGCTTCAACCTGAGTTCAAGATAATCTTGGTTGGTGCTTACGGCCCTAAGTGTTTGGGCGTTCGCTTCTTCTTTCAGTGTGACGATGGATCTATCTTGTCCGATGTATCTTCATTACTTCCCGATGGACGAACAGACGTGCAAGATAATCCTTGGGAGCTGTAAGTAATGTCCGATCTAGAAGCGGATTTATGGGGAGAGGGTGCAAGGGGCGCCCCGGGTTTTCTGAGAAGATTCATCCACTATGATTAATTTATTCCATGTATTCATCTGAAATATTGACTCTAGGTCATCTATACGCTACTACCCGTTCCTCTAGGCCTTGTCTTCTGTTTCAGTCGGATTTAACGCAAATCATATTTTGTACAAAATTCCCAAGTCCGCTGTAACATTCCAGAAAGGCATCACTTTACCGGAGTTCATTATTGAAGAAGAACGTGTTCAGCAGGTTTCAGGTTTTCGGAATTACAGAACAGGTAGGACAGCTTTGCTAATAGGGAGTTATCGCAAAGCCCCCGAAACGCCAACGCGAACGCCAAACCCATTTTTCGATGCCACGAAGAGAGCACCGAACAAAAGGATAGTCTAGACGTTTGCGTTGGCGTTTCGGGGGGCTTTGCGAAAAATATAATGTCTCTCAAAACAGGTGAAGGACACATTTTCCGCCCCGAATTATGGTATCAACTGCCATCATGGATGGAGCAGCTGAGGACATCCTGCGGTAATCAGTGGTTTTTGATGCTCCCCCCCCCCCCCGTCACCGTATGTTTGTGTGCGGTGTCGAAGGAGCAATTGCTAAGAACCTCTGATAGTCTCAGAAGGACAGGGCCTCATTCAAGAGTTTCCTGAAAGCCCGTCTATTCCATCTGGTCTTTGGGTGTGAACTGTGAGAAGTGCTTGAGAATTCGCTTAGTTTGTGTTGGTGTTGAAGGCTTTGTTCAGTCATCGAAAACAAGTGGACTGGGACATGAGGATGAGGCACAAATAAAAAGACCTCCTCCTCGTCTCTGACCCTTATCTCCGTTTCAGGTAACTTCAGCACAGTCGAATTCAGCATCCCCTTTCGGCGTGACATTGGCTACTACCTCATCCAGACCTACATCCCCAGCACACTGGTCGTCATCCTTTCCTGGCTAAGCTTTTGGTTTGATATCCACGCGACGCCGGCAAGGATTTCTGTCGGTCTTCTCACTGTGCTTACCATGACCACGCAGACCACGGGTAAGTGTCGGGGTCAGGTGCGTTCAAAAGGAGGCGGCCGCCGCCTCCTTTCAAAGCCCTTGATCCATCTTGAGCGTCACTTCTGTCATGCACGACTCAAATATTCGAAGACTGGGTATACGGGGAGCCCCAAGCACACGAGACAACGAGTAGCCTTTCACCACGTGGAGAGGCGCCTTAAGTGGTGTGCCGTTTAACGATACACAAGGAAATTTTCCTTATATCCATTGGATGTCCGAACTGGATATCCAATGGACATAGAAAAGACAAAAAATCCACCACGATCCTTTTCTGGATATAGAATGGATGTAGAATGGATATACATTTGATATACAATGGATATCCATTTGATGTCTCCGTTTGGGAAAATCAGTTGTCCTGAGTACTGGAGTTTATATGTTTTTTTATACATTTATATAAATTTCACATAGCGCCCTTTATATTAAATCTATGAGAAATGGATATAAATTCTATGTCAATCACTGGATATCCAAACTGTCACCCAATTTTTTTTATCCAATGGATATCCAATCTATATCCATTGGATATCCAAATCTTTGGATATCCAATGGATATAAGGAAAATTTCCTTGTGTAGGGAGATGATCTACTGTACTCCCAATCACTGTGTCTCTCCCGGATGTGGCAGCTGACAGACTTTCTCTTTCCTTCCTCTAGGCATCAATGCCCAGCTTCCAAGAGTCTCCTACGTGAAGGCTCTGGACATCTGGATGTCGGCCTGTCTTGTGTTCGTCTTCGGAGCCCTGTTAGAGTATGCCATTGCCAATGTGCTGATTCGGTCGGAGGAGGAGAGAAGGCTACGGAGAAAGAGAGAGGTAAATGGGAGGAAACCAAGGAAGATCCTGGCAGTTTCTTTCATCTTATTGTGAATGATTTTAAGTGTTGTCTCCACCCGATATCTCGATCATATTAGACGTTTTGTAAAAAGTGTTCCTGAATGTTGTCTCTTTCGTTTACTTTCAGATCCTCGAAGAAAATTTAACCATCTTCGGAAATCCACGAATTCAGAAAGAAACAGACGACAAGACGAATGGTCACGTGATTACAAGTGATACATCAGCTAGATTACGGTTCGGAAAATTTGTTTTGGAGCGGCGGCCTTTTTTGTCTGGTCAGCGTGTGGACTACATCGCCCGAATACTCTTCCCTGTCGCCTTCATCATTTTCAATGTGATATATTGGTTACATTTCTATTGGAGGTGGTTTGGGAAGTAATAGGCCGACTAGAAATCCACCCACAAGGAATGGCCGGGACCTCCTGTCAAAAGTGTTTCTTTACCCGGAGTTTTTCGCCCCCCAGCCCTCCTATCAAAAGTGTGTCTTTTAGAGAAGATATTCGACTTGTCCACTTCAACTCTCACAACACTGTTCGCTCAAGTCGGTGGACACCCGTTGTTGGTTGGCGGTGAATTGTGATGACTTATTCCGTCCTGCGAAAGATTCTTGTGGAAGAACTGTCATTGATGACGAGCAAGACCTTGGTTACCGGTAAGCTTCACCAGATGGATCACTGGTTATCTAGTGCACTAGGGAGTGAGGGTGTGGGGCCTGTGGACATTGTACTAACTTTTATCTGCCAAAAGCGGGCCATGGTCTTCTTGGACTTACCGCCTTCTTGGATTAGAGGGGGATGTTTGTCTGGCATCACCAATTGTGAACTTTCCTATCTCATTCAATGTGTTATCTCATTTACGTAAATTTATGTCGCAGTGGTTACTTTGCACTTTGATTCAATAAAATATTTTCATGAATACTGTTTCGAATTCGGTGCATCTACATTTTTCACGTTTACATGTAGGAACTTTGAAAGCGGGCATTCCCAGGGACATCTCATGATAGAAGTAGACCTGAAGATCGACGAGAAAACTGTAAGTATTCCCTTAATTGAACTTGCCATATCCTTGGTATTCGTACAAGTACATGCAAGTGGAACATGAATAAGAGTAATCCTTAAATCTTGACAGAGAATAGTCTGTCTCCCAAAAGCCTATCAAGTGGAGATTTCTGTCTTTGGAGACAACAATCTCCACACTAATTTTCAGCGTGTCTTCCTCTTGCTCACCAGTCCATTCCACACAAATGGGCAACTGAATTGATGAGGTTTTCGGAGTTGAAACAGAGGGCTACCAAGTAATCCTGAATATGAGCAGTGAATATGAAAAGTTGAGAATCTGGGCTGAAATAGGCCTACTTGGGTAATTCTTGAACATGAGGAGGTGGTAAGTACGTTCCGGCAATGCTCCCTATCGTTGATCCGTATCACGTATGACTTTAATGGAAAATGCAGAGAGACAGAAGATATTTCATAGAAAATTTCACTTTAATACCAAGAATAGAAATTGATTATATGAACAAGATAATGTCTTGATACCGGTAGATTATGCATTTACTGACTGCCCTGATAACAAAGTTGGGAGGAAAAGCTAAGAAAATGATGACTTCATTAAACCAATTAAAGACAACAAAAGACTTCATTAAAACAAATCAATTCAGCAAAATCCTCAAACCAAAATGACAAAATGATCAGCTTAATTTGTTCAAATTCTAACCCGCTTTTTGTACTCTTTATTTCCATCCCCTTGCAAACAAGATTCAATGAGAGTACAAAATGATTTTTTAAACATGAATTCAATTCTGTACATGTGTATCTACATGTACAACTTGATCTAGCTATCTTACCCATTCTCTAACTACGGTACATACATTGTAATCCTGCTAGGACTAAAGTACAAAATTATTATAACCAAATGCAACTAAATATGTGATCAAAAAGAATTGTGATGAAATCAATTCTGACTCGCTCCAGAAAAGCAGTCGCTTGTCGCAAGTGATCATCACTGGTCATCAGCTTACACAACTATTGTCACTGCTGTCCTCTACTTTTGTCAAGCTGCAGAGACGTACATTTCAGTTGTGTTGTAAGGTTGTTAACCCTTTCCTCAGTTGTGACAAATGCCTACTTTTGCTGGAGCAAGTCAGTTTTCTGCCTTGATCAACCAGTGGCATTTACAAAACATTTGTGGAATTTATTCTGCTCTTTGGTAGGATGATCTATGGACATTGTATCATTCTGAGAAAATGGAACATTTTGATAAGCACCATAGTTTATTTCAAACTATCAGATACTTCAAACCTTTGAAGTAAACGTCCATTCTTTTACCTGTATTGCAATCAACTTGCCCACATGAAAGATTCACCGACTGTGCAGTTTGCCATGGATATTCATAACAGTTAATCGATGGATGGTACATCCCTCACTACAAGTGTCCAGACTGGCAAGATTTTAACTACCGGTACCTATTCAGATATTTATTTTATTTGTGTATTACCATCAGGGCTGAAGCCATAGTATTTCTGGCCCAGGTAAGTATGGAAGAGGCCATCTCAAGCTACTCATGTTCTTTACTTGCCCTTGCAAAGAAACAAGGTATAAGGCACCATAGCTTACTGTGTCCCATGCGACGGATGTGAAGAGCCAGGGATGATATCCCACTACACATGGCCCAGGTTGGATTTGAATCCGGGACCTGCCACTTGCTCAGCCAACGTGATAACCACTCGACTATCAGAGCAGTGGCAGGCAGTCTGCCAGTCTTGGACACTTGTAGTGCGAGTACGTTTTTTGGTCTACTTGGCAACGTGCATATCCACATCAGTAATGAGAATCATCGATCAGTTTATTATGGACATGCATGAGGCCTTTGAAATATTTCACGGTTTTCACACGCAGCTCTAACGTTGCATCTTCATCACAGACGAATATTGTTTTGGGATGTTGCTGGAATGCAGAGACAGTCCACATGTGGTTGATTCCTTCCTCGATTGCTTTGTGAAGTGCGAGGGCCTTGTGTGCTCCAGTAATCAATATCATCACCTGTAATATGCAAACGGACACAAATGTAACCAGGCTTTTGGGTTATTTCTGACTCAGACTGAGCCACATGCAAGATTTCTAAAAGAAGTCATTCAGGCATTGTACGATCAAGCACTGACTCTTGTCTGGAGTGAAAATAATGAAGCTTTGAGCGCTTTCCACGGTACTACAGTCTCAAAGATTATTACCCCCATTTCTCCAGAAACCTTTCTGGGAAACTCAAGGAGCAGCTCATTCAGCACAACACCACATGATCTTTTCAGACAAGCTCAGTGGTGGGCCTGACAGGAAAACACATGATATCCCGGTTTTAAGCATTGAATCTTGTCTGGAGTGGAAATAATGAAGTTTGAGGGCTTTCCACTGTAATACAGACTCAAAGTACTCCACATTATCACCCCCCCCCCCCAATTTGATCCTTTCAGACCAGTTAAGAAACTACAGAATGGTGGCCCTACCGGGAGTCAAACCCATGACCTCCCTGTCTCAAGTCTGATGCTAAACTGCTGCACTAGTGCATTTCTCAATTCAACAAACACAAGCTATACCAATGCTAGTATCTTCAATGACCCCTTTAACTCATACCTCCTTTGAATCCATAACAGTCCCAACACCAACAGTCAGAGCCATATTTGGTACTTTTGACATGTCGCCACCGAAGAATCTAGCATTTGCCTCAATTGTGTCCTGTGCTAGTGTTTTTACCCTTGTCCTTGACACCAAACTTGAACCTGGTTCGTTAAATGCAATATGACCGTCTGGACCTATTCCTGAAGTATAAATGAAGAAATAATGATGCAGATTAATTGATAATTTCTTGATGAAAGGTGTTGATCCCATGGGATTTATGGATTTGCCTGATGGCTGCTCCAGAAACATTTACCATGCTCTTACCATACGGATGGATCATGAAACTAACTCAGAAAATTGTGTCCTCACCCCCTATGAAGAGTTCCACTCCACCAGCCTCTGAAATCGCCTTTTCAAATGCATCACATTCTTTTTCAAGATCAGCTGCATTTCCGTCAAGAATATGCACGTTAGCTGGGTTGATATCAATATGTTTGAAGAAGTTATTCCACATGAAGGAATGGTAACTCTCAGGATGATCTCGTGGAATTCCTGAAAAGTGTCATTGAGAGATAAGAAATGCTATTTTCAATAACCTCTTGACCAACTCAAATTTCCTGTCCAGAAAATATGGTGAACTGAGGGTCCAAGCAGGTGCATATGGAAACTTCTTATTAGATACTGGACAATCCCATTCAACCTTAGAAATTGGGATATTGGGAGTAGTTAGTATGTGATCAACAGCGATCACTTTCATTACATTGTATGTGTCGATGTTGTTGTTGATTTTCTTACCAACATATTCATCCATGTTGAATGTTTTGACATACTTGAAGGAAACTTTTCCCTCTTTGTAGTATTCAATCAACTTTTTGTACATTCCTAACGGGGTGCCACCTGAAATGAAGAAAGAACTTGAAACCTGTTGCATAACAGTTGTGTGATTCCTCCAGCACTAACTCCAGTTCTATATTGTAGAAGAGACACATCTGGCGACAGTCCTACCCTTCTGGGAACATTACCATGGGTAGGCCTAGTGACTTGCTGACTTTATTTTTACAATGCACTGACCTGTTGGAAGCCCAAGAGTGAAGTGTTTGTCTGGACCAGGATTGAATGCTTTGATTTTTGTCCTCACATACTTGGCAGCCCACTCACTAGCAAGGTCATAGTTGTCTAATATCACGAGC
>NMRB01000585.1:3315-15608 GCA_002633025.1 Notospermus geniculatus
GAGCAACCAGCTTTTGTGGGAGAATACACGTACCACTCGACACCAAAGGTTGGAAACAAAACTGTTCCTCGAAACCAGCCCTCTGGAAATCTCCCGTCACGCTTAGATTTTCACGGCTTGTCGAACATTCAGAAAGAAACGGACGTCGATGTCATCCTGCGAAACCAGAATGAGATGCTTCGGGAATTAAAGGAACTGAAGGAGATGGTGAAAACGTTGACAGCTCTTGTCACAAATCAGCAGAGAGAGGCAGTCACGCCCGCCGTCCAGCCAGTGCCACCCACTGTGCAACCAGCAGAGGTGCTCACTGTGCAGCAGCCAGCAGAGGTGCTCCCTGTGCAGCAGCCAGCAGAGGTGCTCCCTGTGCAGCAGCCAGCAGAGGTGCTCCCTGTGCAGCAGCCAGCAGAGGTGCTCACTGTGCAGCAGCCAGCAGAGGTGCTCACTGTGCAGCAGCCGCAGCCTGACTACCAAGACCAGGATCAGGAACGACCCGCCGATCACAAACAGCAAGACAACGAAAATGTCCGTAAGATGCACACAGTGGAGGGCTACATGTATCTCACGAGTCTCAATGACCGCATCGTTCGAGAGCAATTTTATATGGCTTGCTCGGCTAGGAATTTTGCAACGAGATTGGTCCGGCAGATGATCCCTTCGAAAGAGGATAGGAAATATATGAACTGCGCCGGGAGAGGGAAACGCCCGATCCCAATAGAAATTTTGGACTTTGTGAAATCGAAAGTTTTCCTGCACTATTCTGATTCGTATCTGCCAGAGATGAGGAATATCAAGTGGAGAAAAGAATGTGTGAAAGCCATTGACACAATGTGTCGCAAGTCAAATTGATGGACTGATTATTGTGGACTTTGGGTTGATTATTATATATAGGAACTGGATTAATTTTGGACTACATGTATACCGTTATGTGCTGGTATATCTTCTAGATTTTTTGGACTAAGCGCAGGGTAATGATGGACACCTCGTTTAAAAATAAAATAGGTCATTGAAGCATCTTTTTTGAAGATGGGGATTTGGCCTAGTGGTTAAGGCGTGCTGCCCCTTAGTGCTGATGCCTCTGTCGGTTCGAATCTGGTAGGAAGCGATGTCTTTCATCTTAGATTCCTGTTTCTATTTCATTTTATATCTTCTAGTATCTTGAAATTGTCAACTGTGATCTGCAGTAGATCTTGAACATAATACTTGTAAATATAGATGAATAATATGTAAATAAAAGATAATTTTAAAACTACATGCATCATTTTTATTTTGGTAATTGAAATGAGGAAAATCAAATAGTGAACAAGGACATTGTAAATGTCATATGGTTCCTGATCTGATTTTTTATGGTACATGAACATGTACATGTACATTTACCATGTATGGACTAAAGGAAAGATTAATTAATTCATCCAAGAGTTAGCAGGGTTGGCACTTCCATTACTTTTTTTTTAGCCAAAGTAAAGAAAATCCCTATTGTTCAATAGTGTTCAACAGCGTGTTCAATAGGGATTTTCTTTACTGTGGCTAAAAAAAGTAATGGAAGCGCCAACCCTGAGTTAGTCAAAGTCAGAAGTCAAAGTCAGAAGTCAAAGTCTCCAGCGGCAGCAGAATCAGTTTGAGAAGTAAGAAGACCAAGAGATCGGGAACGAGGGAAGATAATTGGCAGAGGTAGCCCAGGCCAGGCATCACCATGCAAGACCTCCAGGGAAGACCCCTTGGACTTGGAGGCTCTGCCCAACGATTCTAAACTCGTTCCAATAATTTTTTTACATGTGTTTGTATTACACAATATACATTATTTATTGTGCGATCACTTTTATTAACTGTTTACAGAAATATAGTATTTACTATATTTTTATTTAACAGCATGTAAACTGTTATTTGTAATAAAAATAAATAATTAAGTAAATAAGATGAAGTTTTAATGGATGACAGGTGCTGCTTGCCAAGTTGGGGGGGGGGGCGGTAGCTCTAAAAAGCTGCATATAAAGCTGCCTGTGGGCATTCGGGCACCCAATTTTTCAAGCCCTGTTTGACAATTGGCTTGGTAGGCCTTGACTCAAATAAATGTCACCCTTTGAGCAACTCCTTCACCTGCCACAAACATTTGCAATTAGCTTACAGTAATTAACTGAATACACAAGCTGTGTAAATTTGGGTCCAGAATCACTACACTAATTTCTTCTCAACTTGTTGTCATTAATTAGGCCTCACCTCAAAGAACTTTTAATTAAGGTAACTAACTGCAGTGTCATTTCAGTGCTCAACTCACTGTCATAGGCTTCAATTAAAAATTAATTGTACCTTAAAGCTGGTATTGGTAATTAAATTACCATGTCATCTGAGTACTGGACTCAGTGTTTGGCATGTTTGGTTTAAAAGAGTGAAACTGGTCCAGTGTTCTCATTGCATTTAGTGAATGTCAACGCGTCAACATGTCTTTACCAACTCTCACTGCCACAGGAAATCAACTCGCCAGGAAGCTATTCCCAAGAGAGGGCACGTCAGAAGAATACTTTGAGGATGTTGTCGACACCAACAGAATTATCGACGGAAACGTTGAAGTGGGGGCTTCTGTCAAAGTTCGAACAAGCAGGGGCATACTTTCAGGAATTATCATGTGTCTCGGTGATTCGGCTGATTCTGTCCAACCACTAGTCACGAGCAGTGTCCCACCAAGAGTCAGTCGAAGTCAGAAGAGAAAGGCATCTTCTCCAGAGGCAGCAGAATCAGTTCCGAGATGTAAGAAGACCAAGAATGATCGGGAACGAGCAAAGATTATCGGCAGAGGTAGCCCAGGCCGGGCATCACCATGCAAGACCTCCAGGGAAAACCCCCTGGACTTGGCGGCTCTGCCCTACAACGATAGTGACAGTGACGTGCCCGAGCACCCAGCCTCTGTGGGAGAATACACGTACCACTCGACACCAAAGGTTGCAAGGAAGACTACACCTCAAAACCAGCCCACTGGAAACCTCCCGTCACGCTTAGGTTTTCACGGCTTGTCGAACATCCTGAAAGAAACGGACGTCGATGTCATCCTGCGAAACCAGAATGAGATGCTTCAGGAAATAAAGGAACTGAAGGAGATGGTTAAGACTTTGACAGCTCTCGTCACAAACCAGCAGAGAGAGGCGGTCACGCATGCCGTCGAGTCAGTGCCAGCCACTGAGCAACCAGCAGAGCCAGAGGTGCTCACTGTGCAGCAGCCAGCAGAGGTGCTCCCTGTGCAGCAGCCAGCAGAGGTGCTCACTGTGCAGCAGCCAGCAGAGGTGCTCACTGTGCAGCAGCCAGCAGAGGTGCTCCCTGTGCAGCAGCCGCAGCCTGACTGCCAACACCAGGATCAGGAACGACCCGCCGATCACCAACAACGTCAACAAGACAATGTCAGTAAGATGTGCACAGAGGAGGGCTACGTGTATCTCACGAGTCTCGATGACAACATCGTTGAAGAGCAATTTTATATGGCTTGCTCGGCTAAGAATTTTGCAACAAGATTGGTCAAGCAGATGATTCCTTCGAAAGAGGATAGGAAATGTATGAACTGCGCCGGGAAAGGGAAACGCCCGATCCCAAAAGAAATTTTGGACTTTGTGAAAACGAAAGTTTTCCTGCGCTATTCTGATTCGTATCTGCCAGACATGAGGAATATCAAGTGGAGAAAAGAATGTGTGAAAGCCATCGATGCAATGTGTCGCAAGTCAAATTGATGGACTGATTATTGTGGACTTTGGGTTGATTGTAGGAACTGGATTAATTTTGGACTACATGTATACCCCGATGTGCTGGTATATCTTCTAGATTTTTTGGACTAAACGCAGGGTAATGATGGACACCTCGTTTAAAATAGGTCATTGAAGCATCTTTTTTTTGAAGATGGGGATTTGGCCTAGTGGTTAAGGCGTGCTGCCCCTTAGTCATTGATGTCTTATGCCTCTGTCGGTTCGAATCTGGTAGGAAGCGATGTCTTTCATCTTAGAATCCTGTTTCTATTTCATTTTATATCTTCTAGTATCTTGTAGTATTTTGAAATTGTCAACTGTGATCTGCAGTAGATCTTGTACATAATACGTAAATATGGATGAATAATATGTAAATAAAAGATAATTTTAAAACTACATGCATCATTTTTATTTTGGTAATTGAAATGAGGAAAATCAAACAGTGAACAAGGACATAGTATAAAATGTCATATGGTTCCTGATCTGATTTAATGGGTGTGTACATGTACATGATCATGTACACGTACCGATACATTTACCACGGACCAAAGAAAAGATTAGGATTGTAATTAACTAATAATGAATTTATCCAAGAGTTAGTCAAAGTCAGAAGAGAAAGGCACCTTCTCCAGCGGCAGCAGAATAAGTTTGAGAAGTAAGAAGACCAAGACAGGGTTCCCCCAGGATTGTCAAGGAGGGGGGAGAAAAAAAAATTTTGGAAAAAAAACATTTTTTGGGGTTTCTTTGGTTAAAATTGGACTTGGAGGCTCTGCCCTACGATGGCAGTGACAGTGACATGCCCGAGCATCCAGCCTCTGTGGGAGAATACACGTACCACGCGTTCTGAACGTGATCCGAGTGCACGTTCTGAACGCCACCTGATGTCATTTATATCCGAGCAGTACTGTTTGGATTCTACCCAGCATAATTGATCCATCAGATTCTTCGGAAATGGCTGTACTGGGAGATTAACTCTGACTCATCAAGAGGAAAATTAGCATGAGTACATGGAATGGTTCATCCAATAAAATGGTGACGCCATAGTCTTACACTAATACAACATGTTGATTCCACAACATTTCTGGGTGTTGACTTGCGTCAGTTCTTATCTCAAATAAGTTTCACCTAATAACTTCAATCATGTCAGTATTAATCTAATTTTGACCCAAGAAAATATGATAAGTGATAATATAATGAATGATGCATGCAAATCGATAAAGAACATACATGTACACTGTACTTTTTTTTTCATCTTGTGTTGACAATCAATAAGACCACAATCATGACACTCAGTCAGAGCTCATTGATATTTTGTCGACATATGACCTGCCTACATGTATGTACTGTAAGAGAATCTTTCCAATAATGCAGGTGAGACGCATGCAGGGAAAAGTACAGAACCTACAAATACATTTCAGAAATGATCCCAATCAAAGTCGCGGACATTCAATGAGAAACGAGGCCTTCATTACATCATCAGAGACAATGTCAAAGAGTACGTTTCACAGATAAGATAGGGTATCGTACAATAAAGCATGTCACAGGGCAGTCCTTGTCCTGAAAGGCGCGCAATTGCGCTTGCGCCCCATAGCGCACGTAAATTGTTTTTTAGGCGCGAAAAGAAACGCGCGCCTAGCTCAGAAAAAGTTCAAATTTTGCGCACCTTGTGAATTTAGCGCCAGCACTGCTGGCGAGTGTGCCACTGCCAGACGATCCCGACTTGAGGACACCTTTCACTTCTACAGTGACCTGAACTTTTGGTTTTATGTCGCTGGGATGGAAAGAAATCGCCTCAAAAACTGTTTGGTTGGATTCCTGATGAAATTTCCTTTCCAATGACATAAAGTTTGCCCATCTTGGCCATTTTTATGATGATATATTTACTGGATTTGTGTGAACTGACAGTGGCCGTCAGAGTTGGCTTCGCGCCAACTCCTGTGCAGACATCTCCATGAGTGTGTGCCTACGATGTTTCTGGTCAGCTGGTCTGACTAAACAGAAATAAGCTGATGATGGACACTATGGGAGGCTCAAATTGGGTGTTTTGTTCAATACTCTGTTGATTTCATGGCAAGCTTTACTTATATTAATCATTTTTGGGGCCAAGTTATCTAGTTAATTTTACTCTCAGTTGTAAATCTCAAGAGCGGCTCTGAGCCAATCAGAAAATACCTTGGTTTAATATGGCGTAATGGGCGGGAAATTTGAATTCACTTGTGGAGTCATCATTTCTTTGCAAAGAAATGATTGGAATGACACTGACAGTGAAACATAAAGTTTATTTTGTGGGGTGGTGCCCTCAGTGCCTTCTTCAGAGTGGCCTTGTGCCCCTGGGGGTGGCCTTNTAAGCAGTTCCTTTGGATATATTTTCTTTTGAAAATAATTTTAGTGATAATTGTGTGCGTGTCCTGAATTTATATTAGGGGGGTCAATTACTCACTTCGGTGTGCAAAAAAAATTGTGCGCCTAGGTAAATGTAGGTGAGCAAACTTTTGTGCACCTGCATTTTTTTCAGGACAAGGACTGACAGGGGCATCACGACCGATTTGGAGTCGGGATGACGTCAGAGAAATTGTTTACAATCTCCACCCTATCCTTAGTGTGGGTAGGTGACTCAATCAGTGATGAGACTGGCCTGAGTTTAAAAATCAGGAAAACCACAAGTTACCGTAAACACCAAGTCAAGCTGTATTATGTTACTTTTTGTTAACCTTATTGTTAAATCAGGAACACATTTTTGGCAGACCATAACTCATGAATTCCTGATAAACCAGGAAAAATCTCATCCCTGCTCAATATACAGATGACACTTTGTCATGGGTTTGTGCTGCTTACATGATCACGGTATCAACTTCTTGTAAGAGAACCCCCCTTTCCCAAAAAAACAAACAAACTGCAACACAAAACATCAAGATTCAAGCAGAAGAGCGAAGTAGTTTTAACTTACACTTCAGGATTTGTGTATTGGTCTCCGCCTAAGAATCCAAATCTATCCGTTTGCCGTGGAGCTTCCCCGTTTTGTTTACTTGTTCCTGCTTCGGCACCTTCAGGTCCAGACAAACCAGAATCCGCATCAATATCTGCTGATGCTTGAGATGGATCGTAATCTTCATAATGTTGTTCATCTTCAGAATCCAAATCTGAAGCAGAGGCGGCCAGCTGATTGTGCACATCGTCTAGGGGGTCATCCTCCTCATCATGATGATCAACCATGTTTTCTAAACTGTTATGACCGAGTGCCATGCTCATTGTAAATTGTTGTTAATTAATGGTCCACTACGTACAAAATGAGATAATTCCAATGAATAATGCACATGTCACATGCTGTGTGAAAACATCAGTGTGAATGGAGTAATAATTCTCTTCCAACCCGTCCCATGTGGCAATCTTTAGTCCGTCTCTGCTGGTTGTCAACATTGCTTGAACATCCATCAGGTCCAGCATCTGAAATATTTGATGGATGATCATCAACCAAAGAAAGAGCAAAGATGTCAGAGAGATGACACAGACACAGACTCCGTCACCATCACTGGCAAGCAGGCCCTAATGATACCATAATCTACTATACTAGGTCGACAATACGATACAATAAATACAATAGGGGGCCTAACCTGCAACATGCCTGATCTGATGGTGTGCATACGTCTGTCTCGGAACATGAGATGATGAGTAACAACAGAGTAGGCCCAGGGCCTGGGCTTCCTTCCATTTCAATTAATTACATGAATTATCAATGCCTTGCCCCTAGGCCTAGGCCTAAGGCTAGGCAGGCGTATATGCGCCGGTTTCATCAAACTCAAATATTTTGGGGTATCGGCGGCAGTGCTAGTATCAGCATCGTGATCAGTATCGCTCTACTCTTTCAAAATGTTGTTCAACTGCGTCGAATGCAAGGACAGTAGGCCTAAAATAGGCCTAACGACATAAACGTGGGAGTGGGAGAGTGATTTTTCTGGACCTGATTCTGAATCTCGTATTAGTCTTGCCTAGGCTAGGCCTAGGCTAACATTAAAAATAAACAAACAGTGACACTCACACTGCACTGCTGACTGTCTCTATGATGGTCTAGTCAGCCCATGCAGTCATGTCACTGTTTGCTTGGAGGAATTAGGCCAAGCTGTGTGCGATGGCATGCACTGCGCTTGTTGTTGCATGTGTTGTGGTTGTGTGGTTTTGCTATCCCACTTTGACTTTCTTGTGATTTTGAAGTTCAACTGTTTTGGCGCTGTCGAGGGCCTATATACGGGCAATAACTTCCAAAATCGCCACTTTCACAACGGGGATTCGTAAAACAGGGGTTTATTTAACAGAAAAACGATGAATTTTACGCTGTTCTTGCAGCGTGAGATGATTATTCTTCACTAGACACCCACATTTTGAAGACATTTTCTCAGAATTTTTCCGGAAGTGATTGAAACGAGAGCTACTGCGCATGTGTTGTACCATGCCTATACTCTCGAAAACTTTGTGCTGCATATGAAAATAAGCTATCAAGAAAGAATAAATATGAATCAAAACAACAACAAATATGATTTAATATATTTATTACAATTATTCAAGTAATAACTTACTCATTGTTTTTGTGATTTACAACAAAATGCGAATAATGTATTTGGGGGTTTTATGCACATACCATCGCCATTTTGTACTCCTACTTCGTCTAAAAATAGATCCACACAACTGATAAAATAATCAATTTCAGGTACTATTTGCACAAATTTTGAAAAAGTTTTATTAGTTGACACTCTAATTAATTTACCTGGAGGCAAATATCTATGTTATATTCTGAATTTTATTAATGACATCATAAAGTAGTTCGAGCACGGCCATCTTTGTATTAATTCGCTTTGCCGAAATTCTCCGCGGTGATTGCTGAAAATTCGCAATTAACGCCGATTTCTAATTAGTGTAATTGTTGAAAATAATTATACCTATTCGTCAAGGTAGTTGACAACGAAGTCTAAACAAATGTGAGAAGAGATGAGAGACTGAGCGCGTTATTTATACAGTGCACCCTGCTGAAAATCCGTCGGCATCAGAAGCTAGGAACGATCACCGATTTTGTTTGCGGATCCTGAATCTAAGGTCGAAATGAGTGCTAACAAACGCAAAGGACGGGGAGCCCCAGGGGCGAGGTACGCATTTCTCCAACTCAGTACTATTTTGAGGTCTCTGTCATTCGAAAAATGCCCATTTGCGCCTTGCTACGTTCCTTATATCTGCTGCAACTGCTGATAGTAAACTGAAGATGTGTCAAGTTCTCACATGCAGCAAAAGTGGAAAACAACATGGTGGATGGATGACATCTCATGATCTGAGCATGCCGAGACACCACCACCATCCGTGACATGCATTAGGCTGGGGATGTCCGAGTTCAGGATCATTACAGATTATACCCCTGGGCACAGCCCCTGTGTTGCTTGGAATCGGGCATGGGGGCACTCGTCAGTGCCATAAAAAAATGGGCAATCAAATGCAACACTTCTGGCTGCTCTGACTTCCCCACCCACTGCCACGGCACTGGCACAGACTGCAGGTCAGTTATCCCATCCTTGCCGCCAAACATGCAATAAGATACAGTGCAGGCAGTTTCTGTATTTAGTTTATTGTAGGGGTTGAGCCATATTTCAACCTATATTTTCAGGAAATGATTAGCCTATACTAGGATAGGACTAGGTCCCTGCCACGCCTGCAGCATAACACTAGACTAGTCACTTGATCCATGACACATTTCCTGAATTCATGATCATCTCTTCATTCTATTTTTGCTGCCTTTGGCTTTGCGTTGGCGAGCAGGCCTTTTCCTTTCAGAATTCTCTCCTATTTATTTGCATACTTAGGCCTAATAACTTAGTTATTTATTTTGTTTTCAGACCTGGGGGACGAGCGAGGCCTGGTTTTGACAAGTCAGTCATGGTAAGTATTATATTACTGGTGGGTGGGATTGGTGCCACTGGTGGGTGGGATTGGTGCCACCAGTCACTAATCGTCGCTACAGTATCATGATTGAAATGTAGTTGTTTTAAAATTAAGTTTGTTGAAAATGACATTAATGATCGATTCAAGTAAAGCCTAGCTTATACATTTCTTGTAAGAAAAATGTGCAAAGGAAATGACCTGATCAGTTGAATAGTGAATTAACTATGCTGAAATGGCAGGGAAATTTTAACTCCAATCCAAGCGAATGGAGAGCATGAAAATTTGTTCTTTCCTACTCTCATCCAACAATTTCCTTTTTTCCAGAATGATGGTGTCTATGCGAACCAAAGATTGACACATGCTTTCACATCTTTAATAGTGAGTCCTGATTTAGGTTTTCCCCAATATGCCACGCCTCAGACAGCTATGAATAGGGATCACAAGATCTTGTCAGAATCACATGCTGTTGTTCTCATGTCATAGAATACAAAACCAAGTCTGTCCACGGTCCTGCTGTCATCATTGAGGAAGCCATCACTCGGAGAGTACCATGTTCCTCACAGAGTACTAAACTAACCACAATTACTTAATAATTATTGCAAGTAATGATCAATGATGACGATATTGAGTAGATATGAACTAACACCAGAAGATAAAGATAGAAATAGAATCGCTCACACTTCACAACAGACAGGCAGACAATACTGAAACTGACAAATGCACTGGTCCAAACTTGCCAACCTCAGACTGACTGATGATTAGTTTTGTGGTGGAGGTTTACATTTGTCACTTACGGTGTTGTCTGTCTATTGTGAGGTCTGAGTGATCTTGTCTCTATCTATATCTCCAGATGTCATGCCAGTACGTTTAGGCTCGTGTTCCATGTGACTTTACACTGGTTTTGTGGCGGAGGGTCACAATTGTATTCCATTTGAAACTTGGTGATAATCACTAAATGTGACCCTCCACTAAAAAACCAGTCTTAAGTCGCATGGAAAATGAGCCTCAACGGACTGACATGACACCAGGAGATAATGAAAGAATCACCCAGACTTCACTATGGACAGACAGTACTGAAATTGACCCTACACAAAGCCAGTCATCAGTCACTCTTGGGTTGGCAAGTTGGGACCAACATACTCGTCAGTTTCAGTATTGTCTGTCTGTCTGTCTATTGTGAAGTGATTCTATTTCTGTCTTTATCTCCTGGTGTCATGTCAGTACATTTAGGCTCATTTTCCGCACGGCTTAACACGGATTTTGTAGTGGAGGTCACAAATGTGCCTACATTTTATTGTTGTCTTCTTTGATTCTAGGGTAGTGTTGTACAAGTACAAGTGAAAAACAGTAGCATTTATGAAGGAGTACTTAGGACATTTTCTCCTAAGGTAGGGGCTTTATTCTTTTGCCAAGATTTTGGCCCACGATCATTGATAGGCCTAGTTTCTTTTATGATACAGCCCTAATCTTTGGGCCAGTACCACTTTGGGCTAGTGGTTCCTTAGTTTGACTTCTCATTGGGTAAGAAGAGTCAGCAAGTCGCCACAAGGCCCATCTATTACCAGATGTGGAATAAAAGAAAATAACTCGGAAGTGGTTTATGATAAGGAGGCAAAATATTTGGAATTATTTTTCCCAATTATTATTTTTGGGGCCTTCTTTGCAGATTGTTGATGAAAATGATTATAATTTCTGCTCATTTTGTATTTTCAGATGGAGATAGTGCTTGATTTGGCACATAAATGTGAGGAAGGCCAATCAAGTGTTCCCTCAAAGGAGAGGATTCTTGAAAAGATTATTTTCCTACCTACAGATGTTATCACAGTAACAGCTACTAATCTTGATTTGGACTACGCAAATCGAGGTAAATGAATGAAAAAGATCTCATGGGGCCAAGAAAAAGTTCCGTAATTTACTGGGGCATTTCTTGTCCTCATCCTGTTCATCTTTAGGCCATATAAAAAAATCTTTAGTTTAGCATCAGTCGTACTTCATACTTGCAAAAAGTGAGGAGGAAGGTTTTTTTAAATTTTTTATTTTTCATACTGAAATATGATCATCGGACGAGAACTTTGAAGCATTGCAACTTAAATCATACTAAATGGGCAAACCCTTAGGAACTCAAAAAAGGTTTTTATTTCAAAAAGTACAAGTACTAGTCAGTGGTCAATTGAGGATCGTCAGAGTTTGTTGTAAAATGGTAAAACTAGGAGAGAAAAAATTGAAAAAAATTTGAAAAAAATTTGAGGAGGCAAGAAATTTCACGGCGAGAGGTGATGCTAAACTAAAGATTTTTAGCTCACCGGGGTGAGCTATTACGATGGGGAAGCGTCCGTCGTCCGGCGTCGTCCGTCGTCGTCGTCGTGTTCCGTTAGCAGGGCACGTTTCGTAACCGCTGGGGCTGTGGATCTGAAACTTGGTACATACATAGCCCTAGGTCGCATGACCCATGACACCAAGTTTCGGTCCGATTCGATTGTTGGCTTGGCCACCAGGTGGCCAAAACCAAAAACACAAAAAGTGCAATAACTCCTGAACTAATAACTGGATCATCTCCAAATTTTTATCATAGGTGTATCTAATGAGGATACATGACATATGTAACGAGTTTTTGATTTGACCTACTTTTCAAGGTCACAGAGGTCAAAGTTT
>NMRB01000585.1:34035-44963 GCA_002633025.1 Notospermus geniculatus
TGTGCAAATATGCGAATGTAAACACTGGGGACGAGGTTCCATTAAAAATTTGTTAAAATGGGTTAATGACGTTTTCAAATTCAGTAGGTCAAGATGTACATTTTGTACTATTCCCATTGATTTTGAAGCGGCAGATTTTGCAGAATGCGCCTCCGAAGTTTGGCTGTCTAATGCATTTCCCATTAAACTAAAATCCTTCTTTTGCCTTTTTCTCAAAATGGTGCTTGATATCGATGAACAACTGTCATGGCGCCACAACAAACCCCGCGAGCCATTCACTTTAAGAAGGAACCTGTAGGCCTACGTAATTGTTTTTGCACATCAGACGATCTGTCTAAAGGATTCTGACGTACCTAGAACAATTTACAGTGAAAATACAAGTCAACCGGAGACTGCTGTGATTTGCTTACAATATGACGGAAATAAGGCCACACTCATTTACCGTATTCAAGTTGTATTTCCAATTTTTGCGTCAAAATATGAGTTAGGAGATAAAAAATCCTAGGTTGAATCAATTTCTGGTATCACAACCCAGATTTATTCAGACGACTAAGGGGCCGTCTCAAAATTGTTTTGATGCCAAAAAAGACGAGGTGACTTTGTCTGGGGGAGGGGGTTCTCGATTTGGGGAAGCCCACTTCATCTTTTTTGAAAAAATTGGCATCACTCTTTTTTACAGTAGAATGACTTTTTTATATGCAGTCTTCAGAAAGGAATAAGGTTTACTATTGTCTTCACATGTTTTTCTTTATCATCTTTCCATGCCTAACGTCCCGACATATGGATGAAGCCAATGTCAAGTGCCCACTTCATCTTTTCAAGGGGGAAGGGGTTCAGGGAAAAGATGAAGTCACTTCGTCTTTTTTGGCATCAATGTAATTTTGAGACGGCCCCTAACTCATGCTGCTGTTCTCTGACAGTGATGGGAAAATATGTGTTAATATGAGTCGGATGAAAAAAAATGAACATTTAATTTTTCCTCCGTACTTCAGAGGATGAAGAGCAGGACAAGAAAATTTTTACAATTTCTGAAAATCATAGTGAGGTAAATGCATAAGCCAATGAATACAATGAAATTGGCCTGTACACGTACATGATGATATATCGGGTGGGGAAAAAATGGAACACTACTCTGGCCAATGATCTTTTGTAATAACAACTTATGGAAAAAATTTAAAACGTGTAGGGGCAGGTCCACGATAAAATTCGTGATATTTTTTCCTTGTTCAGTGCAGTCTCTGCAACTCATGGCACCGAAGGACCCTGCATCATAAGTTCGTTGTGATTCATAATTAGTGGACTGTTTGCGAATTAGTTGCATCACAGATGTGACCTGTGCGATGTCACGTCCGTGACGCAACTAATTAACAAACAGTGCACTAATTATGAATCACAATGAACCTTGATTATACCAGGAGCATAAAAGGACAAGAGCCTGACATGATGCAGGGAATTACATCTTTCTGTGGTTCCAAAATTTGCAGATACAGCACTGAATAAGTGAAAAAATGTCACGTCCGAGACCGTGGAATTGCCCGTAGGTCAAACCCTGCATTTCAATGCATGGTATACTTCTCACTTTCAGATATAAGATGCTACTTGCGACCGCGATTATTGGAATATCAAAGGGTGCGCCTCCTTTTGAGTGGGAGAGGCGAGGGGACGAATTTGAACTGGAGGATTATGTAACAGAGCTGTATGCAACTGTTGAGGTAAGAATCAGGCAGTACGGGAACGGCAAAATTCATGTGAGCGCTTGGGGACGTAATGACGTCATACCCGTTCGAGCAGTGTAATGACGTCATTTTGTCACATGACATTGCCATGGAACGTCATGGACGTTGCAATGGAAATCTCTATGACGTCGTGACGTCAAAAGGCGTAAACAGCATTGTTGTTTTCGTTAATATCTTGATATTTTGAAAACTATAAGTCATATCAAAATTTGGGCTTCATAAGGACACTTCCCAGGTCTTTCTGCATGTGCACACCAAGTTTCGGGGTGATCCGTTCATCAGTCATGGAGAAAATCGTAAACAAACAAACAAACTCTTCTCAAATTTTAGTATGATATATTTCCAATGAATTCGATGAAACAAGTACCTCATAAGATTTCCTTGGGCTTCCGTCTAGACTTCGAACATTTGTGGCTCGCAAACTTTGGGCAACACAGGCAATCCCAGCTGTAATTAGAGGATATTACATTGTCTGGATGTCCAACGTAAAGCACAAAAACGGCACACAAAATGATAAGATAAGTAAAGTCGTCTCCGAATTCCGCAAATTTTCGACCTTAACCGGGGTCTTCCTCAGGCACTTTCTAGTAGAGATCCCGGTAGTGAATGACAATTCTGGGATCTCTACTAGAAAGTGCCTGAGGAAGACCCCGGTTGGGGTCGAAAATTTGCGAAATTTGGAGACGACTTTACTTATCTTAACATTGGGTTGAATAAAGACGAGCAAATGCTTTTACTTCAGATTTGTACAGCATTGCCGCATTGTATTGCAAAATTCAAGTAAAAGAATTTGCTACTCTTTGTTCATATGACCCATTGTCTGGATGAATGTGGATGGATCAGTTCTTTATGGCATCAGAAATATACAAATAAAAAGGTTGTCATGCTACTCCATGTAGAACACCTATCATTATTTTTCAGAAAATATACCACAAGGAACAAGGCAAAAATATTCTAACTCAGGGTGCACGACATGTAAGTAGGCCTATGGGGCCTGGACCACTTTAGAGTCAGTGGAAATGATCATTGTGCGAGATCTGAGTTCTGTGCCTGTATTTGGATTCTATTTGGTAAAAAGATCCATAAAATTTTTCTTAAGGCTTAGCAAAAAAATTCCGTGTTTCTGGTCATTTGGAATTTTCCGACCGACCCTCAAAAAATTCTGACTGGCCAGGAAACTAAATATTTTTTCTTCACAAAAATGCATCAAATCTATCAAAATTAATCACTTTTGCTCTCTATGCCTTTAGTCATGGATGCCAGAGCAGCTTTTGAGGCTGTTCCTGGCTTCTAGATACCCTTTAGTATAATCCCGGTAGCTGCAATAAAATTATCTGTACCAAAAATGGAGAGAAAAAATTCCCAACCGTCCGACCCTCGATTTTTGGAAATCGCCGATGACCAGAAACACACAATTTATTTAGCTAGGCCTAATATCAATCAGGTGCACAGCAGAGGATCTTTGAATAAATTCAGGCTAAATTGTTCATATCATTTCAGCGTAGTGATGGAACTTTGCTAAACAGGAAGGAAACTATACTGACCCCGGCTAACAGCTATGAGCCAAGTGCTCCATCGTTAGAATTCATCACAATTAACAGCGGAATTGAGGAATTGAAAGAAAAAAATTGGGTCAAACTTTATAAAAGGTAGTGTTCCGTAATTAGGCCTATTTATTCAAAGCATTTCCAAAGATTCAGTATCGATTTATCCAAGAAATTTCGAAGTTGTTGTGAACGGTCCTAGAATATATTTGTTGGGAAAAAAATGTGAGCTTTTATATAGCGCTTTTAAACTGCAATGCAGTGTTAAGGGCGCTTCACATTTTGTCCCCAGCTATAGGTCTGTTCATTCCAATTTCATTTCTACAGTCCCGGCAGCCGATTTCAGCGCTCTTGGACTAACATTCACATAGACCATCACTACCAGCCAGGTACCCCTTTTACACCTGGGTGGGGTGAAGAAAGTGAGGCAAAGTGACTTGCTCAAGGTCACAAGCAAGCATGTTTTTTTCTTGGTCGGGACTGGGAATCGAACCCGGGACCCTCTGATCTCTAGTCCGTCTCGCTAACCACTAGACCACGCCTCAAATTCTGAATTGGTCCATTGCAGAGTGGGCCATCTCCTCCTGTACACCATACAACACCACAGCATCTTTGTCGCCATGCGAAATGGAACGGGAAACCTCATCCAATTAACAGGTGCGTCAGATTTTCATCTTGCAATAATTGTCTTTGACTCATGCTGCGTGGTGCGTGGTTCAGAAAAAACTTAAGAGAAATACAATTCTGTTAATTATTCAATTGATTGGAAGACGTTGCATTTTTTGCCTTTAATGAAATAAGTAGATTGCTTAACCAATTAAATGAATTGCAGTAGCAGTAGTCTAGTTGAGTGACAGGATACAGAGTGGGAGTCCAGGTAATTTGGGTTTAAAGGAGCACGGTATTGGATCTCTAATGCGTTATTTGACTGCCGACGTAGAGGGAGCCACCTAGTGGCAACAAAACGAACTACAAAAAATGCATTACAAAATGTACGTAGTAAATTGGGTCAATTAACCGACAACGTAGTTAGTCCCTGGGTTGGAGAGTGGCACGGTGGCGGCGGCTGTCGAGAAAAAGTGGCAATACTGTGGTCCTTTAATCAAAACTTTTTTCTCCTTTTCCGTGAGCATGAAATATTTCTTTCACCACGCGTGAAATTTTCTCTCGACAGGTAAACCATTGGATAGTGTAATTCTAGAAAAGAAGAAGCGAGCGCTGAAACCAGTGAAATGTGGCTATCGGTAAGTTGTCTCCATTGCCAGGTTGATTATTTTAATGAAGAAGGCCGAGATTACATTTGCAGATGCAATGACTAAAGGTACTGTCACACTGAAGTAGTTCTCAAAACGTCCTTCCCCGTCCTAAAAAAATTGTAAAACGGGCTAGAACATGTAACATGTGGCCAAATATTGCCTCGAAGTTCTGGAGCACCCTTCCCGTCCAAGCCCACCCATGAAAGAAGTTCATAAAGACTGTAAAAAAGTTGCAACTACGTCCACTCCGTTTACAGACAGTTTGAGCCCGACCGGCAACATTTTCAAGAATGTACTGAGAACTTGCTCAGTGTGATGGGGGCATTAGGCAGAGACTTACATTTGGAGATGCAACGGCTGAGGGGACCCCAAGCTCAGTCCCCAGTTTTTATTCCCCCCATTCAGCATTCTGAATCAGGATGTTTTGAATAAGCACAATCAATGTTTTTCAAAACAAAGCAACACGTTTTTAATGGGCTGCTTTTCAACCGATCGTGTGATGAAATCCCATTGATAGTGTTTGGTCCCAGCAGTGAGATCGGGAAGCAATCTACTAGTCTTGTATTGTATTGTTGCACTTAATTACTCGATTTGTATTTTGTGTTAATTTGATAGTCATGCAAATGAATTGAATTGATTTGAATTACCGTATACATGTATGTATAACGTCAGTTCCTCTCAATCATCATCATCATCATCATCATTGTGGTTCAGTCGAAGGAAAATCCTGTTGACTGCTGATCGACGTTCAAAATAACTTACTTGTGGGCAGTGTTTATGGTGGTGGTGCAAAAACGAAATCATGAAATTCAAGCAACGCGTGGCTTACGTTCAGCAAGCATGAAGACTATGGTACTAATAAAGCGTTCCTGTTGCATGCAGTAAAGTCAAGACAGTCAAAATCACTATTTACATATGTGACGCTCCACAGCAAAACCAGTCGCATGTCGCTCTCAGCTTGGCAGGTTGAGACCAAATGTTTGTCAGTTTCAGTATTGTCTCAGTGTTATATCTAGGCCATTTTAGAGTGGCGCCGCGCCATGCCCCCAAAAGGGGGCGCCATTGTGCCCTTTTTTAACCCCCTAGGGCGCCATGCCCTAAAACTAAAAAAAAAAATTTTTTTTTTTTTTAGGTTTTTATACCCCCAGACCCTTTTCCATGGTCCCTTTTAGTCATATCACCTTAGAAACTGGCTTAAATTGGCTGTTGACTGGAGTTATAGAAACCTTTTAAACTTTTTAGCTTTTCAAATTCCGTTAGAAGAAATGTCGCGAATGAAAAGTGCCCTTTTCCAGGTTGAAGTGCCCTTTTCACAAAGTTTGCACCGTGCCCTTCTGAAATCCTAGATATAACACTGTTGTCTGTCTGTTGTGAAGTCTGAAATAATCTATTTCTTCCATTCTCTTCTGGTGTCATCTTATTTCGTTGAGACTCACCTTCTGAGCGACATGCAACTGATTTTGCTGTGGAGGGTCACATATGTGACCGTCTATAGCTGCGTTCACACTGGGCTTTTAAAACGGTTTGAAAACGTTTTAAGATGTTAAAACGGTTTAGGGTGCCACACTAGAGCACTCTTAAAACGGTTTGAAAGCGTTTTAACGAAAACGGTTCCAGAAGTGGTTTCAAAACGACTCGACGTCATTCGGGCGCGACAACCGTTTTGAAAACGCTTTGGTGACTGTAGTGTGGCACAGTAGTTTTTGGTCGAAAGCGTTTTCCGTAAAACGTTTTACGGAAAACGCTTTCAAGTCGGTTTCAGTGTGAACACAGCTTATGAGATAGAGAAAACCCGGCCAAACTCGCTGGGGAGTGATATAGGCCTTGACCATACCTGATCTTTGTTGCACAATCGATAAGGCTTTATTTGCCACCAACAGACCGTCGTTTTTTTATTGTGATGACACTCGCTACGTAACCTATTCACCTTGTGATGTTCAGAGACTTTGGCCGGGTTTTCTCATAGACAGTCACATATTGTAGCGTCAATACTCGCGAATGCAAATACCCTTACCAGCTTTGATGAAATGCGTTATACTTCCAGGCACAGCTTGCAGTTGCACATGACTCATCTCTACGCCACACAACTCGGGGAAAACTTCCCAAAGTACTTCATACCAAAAGGTCCTAATCCTGAGGCAGTCCATAGCATGTTGAAGAAAATTCTTCAACTGAATGTGGAGGAGTGTGTTCCGGTGAATAAATGTAAGCTGATGCCAGGCATCATGTCTGACGTATAGTTGTGTCAAGTTTTTAAAAAATCGGTCATGTAGTTGGAGCAAATTTATTCCTGAACATAAATATTGGGTCATACGAATAAAGACTAGTAAATGCTTTTACTTGAATTTTGTAATACAAATGCACTAGGCAATGCTGTACAAATCTGAAGTAAAAGCATTTGCTAGTCTTTTATTCATAGCTTCCCTCGGACTTTAGGAGGCAGACTCTGTGGTTTCGCTGTTCACTTTAGCCATGGCAGATGAAACAATTCAACTTGCATATCCAGAGATCCGGTGTATATTTCTATACACTTCCCCATGTACGTAGTTGGAATATTTTTTTGCCGGGGGCAGTAATAGTTTTAGTCACTCTCAGATGATGTTGACGAATATTTACACTTTTCGTTTAGGGAAACTCCAGACCAGCGGCCATGACCCACTTGTAGCCTGTCTTATCTTGTTTCTTCAAAAACACAAGAAGATGTAAGTACAGGAAATCATGATAAGGCTAGAGGCAGTGTGAGCGGATGTGCGCGAGAATGACTGACTATTGTAAGGCCAAGTCAGTGAATCATCATACTAAAATTTGAGAAGAGTTTGTTTGTTTGTGTGTGTGTGTGTTCGCGATTTTCTCCAAGACTGATGAATGGATCGCCGCCAAACTTGGTGTGCACATGCAGACAGACCAGGGCGGGCCGTCACGAAACTCCGATAGCACTAACAGTGCCTAACAGAGAGGTATGCAATGGCTTTTACCATTACAGAATTTCTCTGTTAGACCCTGTTAGTGCTATCGTAGTTTCGTGGCGGTCGCCCCTGGGAAGTGTCCTTACGAAGCCTGAATTTTGATATAACAAAGTTTTCGAAATATCAGGAATTAATGAAATATCAGGAATTAATGAAAATAACAATGCTGTTTACGCCTTTTGACATCATGACGTCATCGAGATTTCCATTGCGTCATCTGTGACGTCAGCAACATCATGTGACGAAATGACGTCATTACATCCCCCAGGCGCTCCTAATGACGTGACTCATTCATAACTTAGACTAATCAGAATTCTTGATAGCAGTTCCCCCACTGAACGGGTATTGCCAGTCATAATAATTGAGCAACCAGGGGTACTCTTTTAGTTGTGGGATCCCGAGTTTCCAGTTCTTTTTAGTTAATCCGGGTTCCTATTTCAGGGAGAAGAAATTCAAATTCTTGCTGCATTCGAGATTTCCAATTCCCAGGCTGACAAGTATAGCTGTTGATGAACTGGTCCTAAGCTACCACAGGGAAGACAAGGTATGCAGAGAGAAATGCAGGTATGCAGGTCCAATTTCCAGTCAAAACGCTGTGATTAAAACACAACAAACTTTCTGTTTCAGATCCTTTCTTTTGTTTCACGATGTCTGCGGGGTGTTCTGCCAAGGGAATTGCTTGGTTGTCCTGAAAACTTGAATGTTTTTCTACGAAGTATCCTTTCTGTGACTGATAGTGGACCTATAAAATCCACAGATATGTAAGTTTCTGACATATGGGAGGTTTTGCAAGCTACATTTTACATTTACGATTACGATTTGAAAACGTCATGACGTCGGCTCTGTGGGATTTTTTATGTGCAAATCACCTGCTATGCGTGAGAAACTTACGATTTAATCAAAGCCCAATCTTTCACCTGTCCAATCAAATAATTCACTTGCAAATATCCGAGTTGCCGTGATGATTATAAGTGAAATGATAGACCTATGTGTCTTTGACGGTCGGCCAAACATGGGATACATCAACAACATTTTATCATACACGGGAAGCGTCACTTCAGATGATGGCACCATTGCGTCACGTCCTCGTAATCGTAAATGTAAAACGTAAGCTTGCAAAACCTCCCTATTACTGTGTTAGTCCTGAAATTCCAAAAATAAAATCTGCTTTAACTGTCGCCCAGACTTTAATGCTCTACTGAAGAGGAAGAAGTTTGAAGTGTATACCCTTGGTGAACTCATGAAGGATATCAAGGTAGGTGGTGTATTTTAGGACAGTCAGAGTGGCGCAGTGAAAGCATTGGCACCTGTCACCGATGAGGTTTTGGGTTTATAGTCGGATATCAACTACGGTAGAGGTTCTCATTCGACTTTACACTTTAACCCCAGTCTATCCTGAAACCTTTCAGTAGAACTCAGATGAGCTACTCATTCAGCACTACAATCGAGCATTTCTGACAGGTACCCATACCTGGGTGGAGAGAGGCCAGTGAGGCAGAGACTTACCCAAAGTCTCACGCCCAGTGGGATTTGAACCGGAGACCCTTTGACCGCTAGTCGGTGACCCGAACCACTACACCACCGGGCTCCTAATCGATCTCCAGTCGTACCTGCTCTTCATGTGATAGAGAGGGCGAATCTCTGTTTGACAGCGTAGCGGGTTTTCTCTGGACACTCAATGCAGGCCCGTAGCTAGCATAGGGACAGGGGGGGCAAATGCCCCCCCAGGCCAGTTGTTCAAAAAAAATTTTTTTTCAGCAAAATCAAATGGGATAAAAGATCAGTATTGTTCGTGTCTCAGAACGCAGGAAATTGACCTCAAATTGCATCTCAGAGCTTCTAATTTTCAAAATTTTTCTGGGGGAGGCCCCCAGACCCCCCGCAAAACAGACCCCTTCGCCGCTGCCCACGTTCATAGAGCTCATCTGCTTAAAATGCCCCCCTACCGAAAAAAAGCTAGCTACGGCCCTGCAATGTAGGCTGAATTGGGGCAGATCTTACTTCTTGACGAAGAAATTTCCTTATACATGTATTCTACTTATATTCCATTCTAGATCTCCAAGATGTTATGGACGAAACAATATCAAAGAGAGGAGGAAAGGAACAAAATGGCTGCCAAAGTATTACTCTGGGTGTTGCAGTACTGCATGGCACTTATCAAGGTAGAGTTACCGTAAATGTTGAGGGGGGTTTACACGATCCAACTTGATGAAAGGTTTTGAAAGTTGAAAGGTGTTGAAAATTGTTGAAAGCTGTTGAAGCGCCTAAACCCCCTTTCAACACCTTTGACAGGGTCTTTCAACGGCTAACAACAAGTTGCCAAAATAGCTTCACGTTCCTACTTCTGGCAACTTGTTGAAAGACCCTGTTGAAAGGTGTTGAAAGGGGGTTTAGACGCTTCAACAGCTTTCCAGGACGTTCAACACCTTTCAACTTTCAACGGCTTTCAAAAAAAGTTGAATCGTGTAAACCCCCTTTATGCTTCAGACTACGATCTTTGGTCACTACAATAGAGTTTTCCTACACTACATTTTCTCAACCCAGACGACATGAGTCCTTGTTTCCTCAATCTCCATCTTCCCTTTACTTTTTTCATGGCACGAGTTTGTTTTCATTCTCCTTATGTCGGCACTGTTTATCCTATCTCTGGATAACTTGATCCCTTCTCTTTTTTCAGGGGTTTTTCTATGTGACTGAAACAGCCATCCGAAACATTCCAGCCGGTGCCATGGTCTACTACAGAAAGCGAGTCTGGGGTGCTCTCGTCAAACTGGGTATCAGAGATTTGCGGCTCCGTGGTGTCATCGAGCCCGTTCGGAAAAAGATGGCACAGGGAGCAGGACTTGGAACAACTCCAGTGCGGTTCCTCCCCAAACAGTATTCGATGCGGCCGATTCAGATGATGGGGAGGAAGATGAAGAAGGTTTCTATCAACATGAAGCTTACCAGTGCGAAAGATGCTATTGGCTGGGTATTGGTAAGTTGAGAGGGCCTTTTAGAAGGACCTCTTAGAAGTGGACACCTCTGGAAGTCAGGGACACCATGGGTCATATGAATAAAGACTAGTAAATGCTTTTACTTGGATTTTGCAGTACAAATGCACTACGCTATGCTGTACAAATTTGAAGTAAAAGCATTTGCTGGCTTTTATTCATATCACCCCATGAGTCAGTCCGAAATAGAAAGAATGCAGTTTAAATGATTCTAATCGCTCTAGGATTCTGGCAGCACTCTAAATTGGAACCTGGATGGGGAATTTCTGGTGATTTAGTTGGTGAGTCCCCTTGCCCATGTTTTGTTTTTGCCTGCATCTTGAGGGGCAGATCATGGGATTTTGGAAAGGGGCGCACCTTTGGCAAGGAAAGCCCAAAGTTTGCAAGGAGTGAAGTTGTAAAGCCCAGCTGGGGCTGGGGGGGGGGGGGGGGG